>CM038000.1:6016712-6275137 GCA_021234005.1 Nephelium lappaceum | reverse complement strand
TCCTTCATCATTCGCATGGCAACAAAGAGTAGTCAGTGGATGCATTTGGAAACTGTTTGGCAAGGTCGACAAGTTTTCTGATAGTGTGCAATTTCTGAGCTCTAACAGCAAGGTGAAATGGAGTGTTGCCCTCGGAGTTCTTCTTAGCCATCAGGAAGGGAAATTTACGAGCTATGAGTTGAGTCATCTCTTCCTGACCATAGCTTGACGCCACATGTAAGAGTGACTTCCCCGAGGGACTTACTTTGTTGAAAATGTCTGAAAGATCCTCCCTCTCAATATTAGAAAATTGAAACTTACTGACGTCGCCTTAAATCGAAAGGTACGCGTCCGGTGGAGCACTCCATTACCATACCTGAGCGATCGCCGGCGAAGGACGGCAATGGAGAAGTCACAAATTGGATCAAAGAGAATTGTAATACAATCATCATGGTCACAAGCCCGATGGTCGGCTTGGCCATCAATGCTGCTTACAACACCCCAGGCGGAAACCATGCACATTGCTAAAACCGTGCAAAATCGTGCCTTCATATCCATGTGTGTTTAATGGATTTGAATTCACTTAAAGTTGTGAAATCCCAAAGCAATCGCACGGTTTTAGATGATTGGTTGCTATTCGTCATATACAACAAGAAAGCAACAACATCGTTAGGTAGAGCATTTAAAATATATTTAAGAATCTCTTTGTTACCCGATTCAACTGCCAGACACAACGGAGACTTACCTGAATTGTTTGGATGACAACTGATATCTGGGTCATTCAAAGCTAGGAAACAAGCAATATCCACTGCAGTGTTGACATCTTTCTTTGCTACGCGTATCGCAAACAAAGCGTCATGCAAAGCTATATTTCCTTCATCATTCTTCATGGTCAACAAAGAGTAGTCAGTGGATGCATTTGGAAACTGTTTGGCAAGGTCGACAAGTTTTCTGATAGTGTGCAATTTCTGAGCTCTAACAGCAAGGTGAAATGGAGTGTTGCCCTCGGAGTTCTTCTTAGCCTTCAGGAAGGGAAATTTACGAGCTATGAGTTGCGTCATCTCTTCCTGACCATAGCTTGACGCCACATGTAAGAGTGACTTCCCCGAGGGACTTACTTTGTTGAAAATGTCTGAAAGATCCTCTCTGTCAATATTAGAAAATTGAAACTTACTCACGTCGCCTTAAATCGAAAGGTACGCGTCCGGTGGAGCACTCCATTACCATACCTGAGCGATCGCCGGCGAAGGACGGGCAATGGAGAAGTCACAAATTGGATCAAAGAGAATTGTAATACAATCATCATGGTCACAAGCCCGATGGTCGGCTTGGCCATCAATGCTGCTTACAACACCCCAGGCGGAAACCATGCACATTACTAAAACCGTGCAAAATCGTGCCTTCATATCCATGTGTGTTTAATGGATTTGAATTCACTTAAAGTTGTGAAATCCCAAAGCAATCGCACGGTTTTAGATGATTGGTTGCTATTCGTCATATACAACAAGAAAGCAACAACATCGTTAGGTAGAGCATTTAAAATATATTCAAGAATCTCTTTGTTACCCGATTCAACTGCCAGACACAACGGAGACTTACCTGAATTGTTTGGATGACAACTGATATCTGGGTCATTCAAAGCTAGGAAACAAGCAATATCCACTGCAGTGTTAATATCTTTCTTTGCTACGCGTATCGCAAACAAAGCGTCATGCAAAGCTATATTTCCTTCATCATTCTTCATGGTCAACAAAGAGTAGTCAGTGGATGCATTTGGAAACTGTTTGGCAAGGTCGACAAGTTTTCTGATAGTGTGCAATTTCTGAGCTCTAACAGCAAGGTGAAATGGAGTGTTGCCCTCGTAGTTCTTCTTAGCCATCAGGAAGGGAAATTTACGAGCTATGAGTTGAGTCATCTCTTCCTGACCATAGCTTGACGCCACATGTAAGAGTGACTTCCCCAAAGGACTTACTTTGTTGAAAATGTCTGAAAGATCCTCCCTCTCAATATTAGAAAATTGAAACTTACTGACGTCGCCTTAAATCGAAAGGTACGCGTCCGGTGGAGCACTCCATTACCATACCTGAGCGATCGCCGGCGAAGGACGGCAATGGAGAAGTCACAAATTGGATCAAAGAGAATTGTAATACAATCATCATGGTCACAAGCCCGATGGTCGGCTTGGCCATCAATGTTGCTTACAACACCCCAGGCGGAAACCATGCACATTGCTAAAACCGTGCAAAATCGTGCCTTCATATCCATGTGTGTTTAATGGAATTGAATTCACTTAAAGTTGTGAAATCCCAAAGCAATCGCACGGTTTTAGATGATTGGTTGCTATTCGTCATATACAACAAGAAAGCAACAACATCGTTAGGTAGAGCATTTAAAATATATTCAAGAATCTCTTTGTTACCCGATTCAACTGCCAGACACAACGGAGACTTACCTGAATTGTTTGGATGACAACTGATATCTGGGTCATTCAAAGCTAGGAAACAAGCAATATCCACTGCAGTGTTGACATCTTTCTTTGCTACGCGTATCGCAAACAAAGCGTCATGCAAAGCTATATTTCCTTCATCATTCTTCATGGTCAACAAAGAGTAGTCAGTGGATGCATTTGGAAACTGTTTGGCAAGGTCGACAAGTTTTCTGATAGTGTGCAATTTCTGAGCTCTAACAGCAAGGTGAAATGGAGTGTTGCCCTCGGAGTTCTTCTTAGCCATCAGGAAGGGAAATTTACGAGCTATGAGTTGAGTCATCTCTTCCTGACCATAGCTTGACGCCACATGTAAGAGTGACTTCCCCAAAGGACTTACTTTGTTGAAAATGTCTGAAAGATCCTCCCTCTCAATATTAGAAAATTGAAACTTACTGACGTCGCCTTAAATCGAAAGGTACGCGTCCGGTGGAGCACTCCATTACCATACCTGAGCGATCGCCGGCGAAGGACGGCAATGGAGAAGTCACAAATTGGATCAAAGAGAATTGTAATACAATCATCATGGTCACAAGCCCGATGGTCGGCTTGGCCATCAATGTTGCTTACAACACCCCAGGCGGAAACCATGCACATTGCTAAAACCGTGCAAAATCGTGCCTTCATATCCATGTGTGTTTAATGGAATTGAATTCACTTAAAGTTGTGAAATCCCAAAGCAATCGCACGGTTTTAGATGATTGGTTGCTATTCGTCATATACAACAAGAAAGCAACAACATCGTTAGGTAGAGCATTTAAAATATATTCAAGAATCTCTTTGTTACCCGATTCAACTGCCAGACACAACGGAGACTTACCTGAATTGTTTGGATGACAACTGATATCTGGGTCATTCAAAGCTAGGAAACAAGCAATATCCACTGCAGTGTTGACATCTTTCTTTGCTACGCGTATCGCAAACAAAGCGTCATGCAAAGCTATATTTCCTTCATCATTCTTCATGGTCAACAAAGAGTAGTCAGTGGATGCATTTGGAAACTGTTTGGCAAGGTCGACAAGTTTTCTGATAGTGTGCAATTTCTGAGCTCTAACAGCAAGGTGAAATGGAGTGTTGCCCTCGGAGTTCTTCTTAGCCATCAGGAAGGGAAATTTACGAGCTATGAGTTGAGTCATCTCTTCCTGACCATAGCTTGACGCCACATGTAAGAGTGACTTCCCCAAAGGACTTACTTTGTTGAAAATGTCTGAAAGATCCTCCCTCTCAATATTAGAAAATTGAAACTTACTGACGTCGCCTTAAATCGAAAGGTACGCATCCGGTGGAGCACTCCATTACCATACCTGAGCGATCGCCGGCGGAGGACGGCAATGGAGAAGTCACAAATTGGATCAAAGAGAATTGTAATACAATCATCATGGTCACAAGCCCGATGGTCGGCTTGGCCATAAATGCTGCTTACAACACCCCAGGCGGAAACCATGCACATTGCTAAAACCGTGCAAAATTGTGCCTTCATATCCATGTGTGTTTAATGGATTTGAATTCACTTAAAGTTGTGAAATCCCAAAGCAATCGCACGGTTTTAGATGATTGGTTGCTATTCGTCATATACAATAAGAAAGCAACAACATCGTTAGGTAGAGCATTTAAAATATATTCAAGAATCTCTTTGTTACCCGATTCAACTGCCAGACACAACGGAGACTTACCTGAATTGTTTGGATGACAACTGATATCTGGGTCATTCAAAGCTAGGAAACAAGCAATATCCACTGCAGTGTTGACATCTTTCTTTGCTACGCGTATCGCAAACAAAGCGTCATGCAAAGCTATATTTCCTTAATCATTCTTCATGGTCAACAAAGGGTAGTCAGTGGATACATTTGGAAACTGTTTGGCAAGGTCGACAAGTTTTCTGATAGTGTGCAATTTCTGAGCTCTAACAGCAAGGTGAAATGGAGTGTTGCCCTCGTAGTTCTTCTTAGCCATCAGGAAGGGAAATTTACGAGCTATGAGTTGAGTCATCTCTTCCTGACCATAGCTTGACGCCACATGTAAGAGTGACTTCCCCAAAGGACTTACTTTGTTGAAAATGTCTGAAAGATCCTCCCCCTCAATATTAGAAAATTGAAACTTACTGACGTCGCCTTAAATCGAAAGGTACGCGTCTGGTGGAGCACTCCATTACCATACCTGAGCGATCGCCGGCGAAGGACGGCAATGGAGAAGTCACAAATTGGATCAAAGAGAATTGTAATACAATCATCACGGTCACAAGCCCGATGGTCGGCTTGGCCATCAATGCTGCTTACAACACCCCAGGCGGAAACCATGCACATTGCTAAAACCGTGCAAAATCGTGCCTTCATATCCTTGTGTGTTTAATGGATTTGAATTCACTTAAAGTTGTGAAATCCCAAAGCAATCGCACGGTTTTAGATGATTGGTTGCTATTCGTCATATACAACAAGAAAGCAACAACATCGTTAGGTAGAGCATTTAAAATATATTCAAGAATCTCTTTGTTACCCGATTCAACTGCCAGACACAACGGAGACTTACCTGAATTCTTTGGATGACAACTGATATCTGGGTCATTCAAAGCTAGGAAACAAGCAATATCCACTGCAGTGTTGACATCTTTCTTTGCTACGCGTATCGCAAACAAAGCGTCATGCAAAGCTATATTTCCTTAATCATTCTTCATGGTCAACAAAGAGTAGTCATTGGATGCATTTGGAAATTGTTTGGCAAGGTCGACATGTTTTCTGATAGTGTGCAATTTGTGAGCTCTAACAGCAAGGTGAAATGGAGTTTTGCCGTCCGAGTTCTTCTTAGCCATCAGGAAAGGAAATTTACGAGCTATGAGTTGAGTCATCTCTTCCTGACCATAGCTTGACGCCACATGTAAGAGTGACTTCCCCAAGGGACTTACTTTGTTGAAAATGTCTGAAAGATCCTCCCTCTCAATATTAGAAAATTGAAACTTACTGACGTCGCCTTAAATCAAAAGGTATGCGTCCGGTGGAGCACTCCATTACCATACCTGAGCGATCGCCGGCGGAGGACGGCAATCGAGAAGTCACAAATTGGATGAAAAAGAATTGTAATACAATCATCATGGTCACAAGCCCGATGGCCGACTTGGCCATCAATGCTGCTTACAACACCCCAGGCGGAAACCATGCACATTGCTAAAACCGTGCAAAATCGTGCCTTCATATCCATGTGTGTTTAATGGAATTGAATTCACTTAAAGTTGTGAAATCCCAAAGCAATCGCACGGTTTTAGATGATTGGTTGCTATTCGTCATATACAACAAGAAAGCAACAACATCGTTAGGTAGAGCATTTAAAATATATTCAAGAATCTCTTTGTTACCCGATTCAACTGCCAGACACAACGGAGACTTACCTGAATTGTTTGGATGACAACTGATATCTGGGTCATTCAAAGCTAGGAAACAAGCAATATCCACTGCAGTGTTGACATCTTTCTTTGCTACGCGTATCGCAAACAAAGCGTCATGCAAAGCTATATTTCCTTCATCATTCTTCATGGTCAACAAAGAGTAGTCAGTGGATGCATTTGGAAACTGTTTGGCAAGGTCGACAAGTTTTCTGATAGTGTGCAATTTCTGAGCTCTAACAGCAAGGTGAAATGGAGTGTTGCCCTCGGAGTTCTTCTTAGCCATCAGGAAGGGAAATTTACGAGCTATGAGTTGAGTCATCTCTTCCTGACCATAGCTTGACGCCACATGTAAGAGTGACTTCCCCAAGGGATTTACTTTGTTGAAAATGTCTGAAAGATCCTCCCTCTCAATATTAGAAAATTGAAACTTACTGACGTCGCCTTAAATCGAAAGGTATGCGTCCGGTGGAGCACTCCATTACCATACCTAAGCGATCGCCGGCGGAGGACGGCAATGGGAATTGAATTCACTTAAAGTTGTGAAATCCCAAAGCAATCGCACGGTTTTAGATGATTGATTGCTATTCGTCATATACAATAAGAAAGCAACAACATCAGGTATATTCAAACGCATATTTCCTTACTTAGTGAGTATCTAACACCTCTCTTCAAAAAAAAAAAAAAAAAAGATGTTCTAACACCTCTCTGAGCGCCTCTCCTAACACCAAAAATGGAGCAGTCGACCTTTGATGCTTCTGTCTCACGACCGTTGGAGCAGCTCTCTATGTCACTCCGGGCGAAGCATCTGACCTCTGTGTCACACCCCGTGGAGTAGCACACCAGTTCCATTCCCATTTCCATTCCTTCACTTTCGGTAGAGGAGCAAAGCGATGAGGAAGTGAAAAATTGGATAGTGCAATAGCGAGGATTGATCATTGGGGCAACAATGAATTTCGTCGGTTTGGCCGTCAACGCGGGATACTCCCCTCCTGGCAGTCATCGGCAAGAGAATGACGGGCACCACCAACTTGGGGAATTCATTTTGTACGATGAAAACCCAGAGGCTTATAAGATCTTTGTATCCGCGGGTGCAACCAGTTTCATAGGCTCTCTTAGCATCATTATGATGATTGGGTGCTATGCGTCATATACAACATGAAAGCAAGCAATATCAAGTATATTCAAACACATATTTCTTTTCTTAGTGAATCTCTAACACCTCCCTTCAAAAACAAAATAAAAAAACAGATTCTCTAACACCTCTCTGAGCGCCTCTCCTAACACTAGTAATGGAGCAGTCGACCTCTGTTGCTTCTGTCTCACGGTCGAAGGAGCAGCTGACTGTGTCACTCCCGATGGAGCAGTTGACCTCTGTGTCACATCCCGTGGAGCAGCATACCAGTTCCATTCCCGTTTCCATTCCTTTACTTTCGATAGAGGAGCAAAGCGATGGGGAAGAGAAGAATTGGATAGAGCAACAGCGAGGATTGATCATTGGCGTGGCAATGCTTGTCGTCGGCTTGGCCGTCAACTCGGGATACTCCCTTCCCAATGGTCACTGGCAAGAGAATGATGGGCACCACTAACTTGGGGAATCCATTTTGTAGCATGAAAACCCAGAGGCTTATGAGATCTTTGTAACCGCGGGTGCAACCAGTATCATAGTCTTTTTTAGCATCATTACAATGCTAATGTGTGGTTGCCCCTTAAATCGAGAGGAATGCATCCGGTGGGGCACTCCATTACCATTCCTGAGCAACCGCCGGTAGAGGTTAGCAAGGGAGAAGCAACAAATTGGATCAAGGAGAATCGCAACACCATCATCATGGTCACAATCCTGATGGTCGGCTTGGCCATTAATGCTACTTAGAACACCTGGAGCGGAAACCATGCACATTGCTAAAACCGTGGAAAGTCGTGCCTTCATATTCATCTGTATTTCATGGATCTTAATTCACTTAAAGATATGAAATCCCAAAGCAACCGCATGATTTTGCACGGTTGTAGATGATTGGGTGCTATGCGTCATATACAACATGAAAGCAAGTAATATCAAATATATTCAAACCCATATTTCTTTACTTAGTGAATCTCTAACACCTCCCTTCAAAAACAAAATAAAAAATTAGATTCTCTAACACCTCTCAGAGCGCCTCCCTTAACACCAGTAATGGAGCAACCGACCTCTGTTGCTTCTGTCTCACGACCGATAGAGCAGCTGACTGTGTCACTTCCGATGGAGCAGCTGACCTCTGTGTCACATCTCGTGGAGCAGCAGACCAGTTCCATTCCTATTTCCATTCCTTCACTTTCGGTAGAGGAGCCAAGCGATGGGGAAGAGAAGAATTGGATAGAGCAATAACGAGGATCGATCATTGGGGTGGCAATGCTTGTCGTCAGCTTGGCCATCAACGCGGGATACTCCCTTCCCGGCGGTCATTGGCAAGAGAATGATGGGCACCGCCAACTTGGGGAATCCATTTTGTACGATGAAAACCCAGAGGCTTATGAGATCTTCGTAACCCGGATGCGACCAGTTTCATAGCCTCTCTTAGCATCATTACGATGCTAACGTGTAGCTGCCCCCTAAATCAAAAGGTATGCATCCGGTGGGGCACACCATTACCATTCCTGAGCAGCCGCCGGTGGAGGACGACGAGGGAGAAGCAACAAATTGGATCAAGGAGAATCGCAACATAATCATCTTGGTCACAATGCTGATGGCCGGCTTGACCATCAATGCTGCTTACAACACCCTAGGCAAAAACCATACACATTGCTAAAATCGTGCAAAACCGTGCCTTCATATCCATGGATATTTCATGGATCTGAATTCACTTAAAGTTATAGAATCCCAAAGCAATCACACGATTTTGCACGGTTTTAGATGAGTAGGTGCTATGCGTCATATACAACAAGAAAGAAAGCAACATCAAGTATATTTAAACGCATATTTCTTTATTTAGTGATTCTCTAACACCCTTCAAAAACAAAAACAAAAACAAAAAAAAAGATTCTCTAACACCTCTCTTAGTGCCTCTCCTAACACCAGTAATGGAGCAGTCGACCTTTAATGCTTCTGTCTCATGACTGTTGGGGCAGTTGACTGTGTCACTCCCGGTGGAGCAGCAGACAAGTTGAATTCCCATTTCCATTCGTTCACTTTCGGTGGAGGAGCAAAGCGATGAGGAAGAGAAGAATTGGATAGAGCAACAGCGAGGATTGATCATTGGGGTGGCAATGCCTGTCGTCGGCTTGGCCGTCAACGCGGGATACTCCCCTCCTAGCGGTCACTGACAAGAGAATGATGGGCACCACTAACTTGGGGAATCCATTTTGTACGATGAAAACCTAGAGACTTATGAGATCTTCGTAACCGTGGGTGCAACCAGTTTCACAGCCTATCTTAGCATCATTACGATGCTAGTTTATAGCTGCACCTTAAATCGAAAGGTATGCGTCCGATGAGGCACTCCATTACCTTTCCTAAGCAGCCGCCAGTGGAGGACGGCGAGGGAGAAGAAACAAATTGGATCAAGGAGAATCGCAACACAATCATCTTGGTTACAATGCCGATGGCCGGCTTGGCCATCAATGCTGCTTACAACGCCGTAGGCAGAAACCATACACATTGCTAAAATCGTGCAAAATCGTGCCTTCATATCCATGGGTATTTCATGAATTTGAATTCACTTAAAGTTATGAAATCCCAAAGCAATCGCACGATTTTGCACTGTTTTAGATGATTGGGTGCTATGCGTCATATACAACAAGAAAGGAAGCAATATCAAGTATATTCAAACGCATATTTCTAACACCTCTCTGAGCGCCTCTCCTAACACCAGTAATGGAGCAGTCGAACTCTGATGCTTCACTATCACGACCGTTGGAGCAGCTGACTGTGTCACTCCCGGTGGAGCAATTGATCTCTGTGTCACACCCCGTGGAGCAACAGACTAGTTCCATTCCCATTTCCATCCCTTCACTTTCGGTGGAGGAGCAAACGATGGGGAAGAGATGAATTGAATAGAGCAACAATGAGGATTGATCATTGGGGTGGCAATGCTTATCGTCGGCTTGGCTGTTAACGCGGGATTCTCCCCTCCTAGCGGTCACTGGCAAGAGAATGACGGGCGCCACCAACTTGGGGAATCCATTTTGTATGATGAAAACCCAGAGGCTTATAAGATCTTCGTAACCGCGCATGTAACCAGTTTCATAGCCTCTCTTAGCATCATTACGACGCTAATGTGTGGCTGCCCCTTAAATCGAAAGGTATGCGTTTGGTGCGGCACTCCATTACCCTTCTTAAGCAACCGTCAGTGGAGGACGGCAAGGGAGAAGCCACAAATTTGATCAATGAGAATCGCAACACAATCATCATGGTCACAATCCTGATGGCCGGCTTAGCCATCAATGCTGCTTACAACACACCAGGCGGAAACCATGTACATTGCTAAAACCGTGCAAAATCATGTCTTTATATCCATGTGTATTTCATGGATCTGAATTCACTTAAAGTCATGAAATCTCAAAGCAATCGCACGATTTTGCACGGTTTTTTATGATTGGGTGCTATGCATCATATATAAAAGGAAAGCAAGCAACATCAAGTATATTCAAACACATATCTCTTTACTTAGTGAATCTCTAACACCTCCCTTAAAAAAAAAGAAAAAAAAAATTCTCTAACATCTCTCTGAGCGTCTCTCCTAACACCAGTAATGGAGCAGCCGACCTCTGATGCTCCTGTCTCACCATCGTTGGAGCAGCTGACTATGTCACTCTCGGCGGAACAGCTGACCTATGTGTCACACCCCGTGGAGCAGCAGACCAGTTCCATTCTTATTTTCATTCTTTTATTTTCGGTGGAAGAGCAAAGCGATGGGGAAGAGAAGAATTGGATAAAGCAACAGCGAGGATTGATCATTGGGGTGACAATGCTTGTCGTGGGCTTGGCCGTCAACACGAGACACTCCCCTCATGGCGGTCACTGGCAAGAGAATGATGGGCACCACGAACTTGGGGAAAACCGCAGGTGCAACTAGTTTCATAGCCTGTTTTAGCATCAATATGATGCTAATGTGTGGCTGCCCCGTAAATCGAAAGGTATGCCTCTGGTGGGGCACTTTATTACCATTCCTGAGCTGCTGCCGGTGGAGGACGGCGAGGGAGAAGCCATAAATTGGATCAAGGAGAATCACAACACAATCATCATGGTCACAATGCTGATGACCGGCTTGGCCATCAATGCTGCTTACAACACCCAAGGGGAAACTATGCACATTGCCAAAACCATGCAAAATCATGCCTTCATATCCATGTGTATTTCATGGATCTGAATTCACTTAAACTTATGAAATCCCAAAGCAATCGCACGATTTTGCACGGTTTTAGATGATTGGGTGATATACGTCATATACAACAAGAAAGCAAGCAACATCAAGTATATTCAAACGCATATTTCTTTACTTAGTGAATCTCTAACACCTCCCTTCAAAAAAAAAAAAAAAAAAAAACAGATTCTCTAACACTTGTCTGAGCGTCTCTCCTAACACCAGTAATGGAGTAGCCGACCTCTGATGCTTTTGTCTCACGGTTATTGAAGCAGCTGACTGTGTCACTCCCGGTGGAGCAACTGACCTTTGTGTCACACCCCATGGAGCAGCAGACCAATTCTATTCCCATTTCCATTCCTTCACTTTCGGTGGAGGAGCAAAGCGATGGTGAAGAGAAGAATTGGATAGGGCAACAGCGAGGATTGATCATTGGGGTGGCAATGCTTATCGTCGGCTTGGCCGTCAACACGGGATACTCCCCTCCTGGCGATCACTAGCAAGAGAATGACGGGCACCACTAACTTGAGGAAACCATTTTGTACGATGAAAACCCATAGGCTTATGAGATCTTCGTAACCGCGGGTGTAACCAGTTTCATAGCCTCTTTTAACATCATTATGATGCTAATGTGTGGTTGCCCTTTAAATCGAAAGGTATGCCTTTGGTGGGACACTCCATTACCATTCCTGAGTAGCCGCCGGTGGAGGACGACGATGGAAAAGCAACAAATTGGATCAAAGAGAATCGCAATACAATCATTATGGCCACAATGCTGATGGGCGGCTTGGCCATCTATGCTGCTTACAACACCCCAGACAGAAATCATGCAAATTGCTAAACTCGTGCAAAATTGTGTATTCATATCCATGTGTATTTCATGGATCTGAATTCACTTAAAGTTATGAAATCTCAAAGCAATCGCACGATTTTGCATGGTTTTAGATGATTGGGTGCTATGCGTCATATACAACAAGAAAGCAAGCGACATCAAGTATATTCAAACGCATATTTCTTTACTTAGTGAATCTCTAATATCCCCCTTCAAAAAAAAGAAAAAAAAAAACAGATTCTCTAACACCTCTCTGAGCGTCTCTTCTAACACCAGTAATGGAGCAGTCGACCTCTAATGCTTTTGTCTCACAATCGTTGGAGCAGCTGACTGTGTCATTCTTGGTGGAGCAGCTGACCTTTGTGTCACACCTCATGGAGCAACAGACCAGTTCCATTCCCATTTCCATTCCTTCACTTTCGGTGGAGGAGCAAAGCAATGAGGAAGAGAAGAATTGAATAGAGCAACAGCGAGGATTGATCATTGGGGTGGCAATGCTTATCGTCGACTTGGCCGTTAACGCGGGATACTCCCATCCTGGCGGTCACTGGCAAGAGAATAACGGGCGCCACCAACTTGGGGAATCCATTTTGTACGATGAAAACCCAGAGGCTTATAAGATCTTCGTAACCGCGCGTGCAACCAGTTTCATAGCCTCTCTTAGCATCATTACGATGCTAATGTGTGGTTGCCCCTTAAATCGAAAGGTATGCGTCTGGTGGGGCACTCCATTACCATTCCTGAGCAGTCGCCGGTGGAGGACGGCGAGGGAGAAGCCATAAATTGGATCAAGGAGAATCACAACACAATCATCATGGTCACAATGCTAATGGTCGGCTTGGCCATTAATACTACTTACAACACCCCAGGCGGAAACCATGCATATTACTAAAACCGTGCAAGATCGTGCCTTTATATCCATGTGTATTTCGTGGATCTGAATTCACTTAAAGTTATGAAATCTCAAAGCAATCGCACGATTTTACACGCTTTTAGATGATTGGGTGCTATGCGTCATATACAACAAGAAAGCAAGCAACATCAAGTATATTCAAACGCATATTTCTTTACTTAGTGAATCTCTAACTTTTGACAAGTTTAGAATTCAATTCTAGGTCCAATGATACTACCATTGGCAGAATGTCAATAATCTAGAATTTGATAAATACGCAAACACATCGACAAAATGACCAGCATTATAATGAACTATAAGTCACATCAATTTCCGCATACAAATTAACTTTTTCGTATAGATATCCAATATTGTTTCAAAAAGTACTATCATGACATTCGTAGAGGATTGTCTAAAGAGATGATAAACACATTTGACATATATATAAACAACTTGGAATTGTGACATACAAGACAGCACCAAGCCGCAAATGGCAGAAGGAAAGCATTGTTCAGCACCTGTTATATGGGAATGGATATTGAGACCTTCAATGGAAAGACTTGTTAAATTTGTGGAGAAAATTTCTTGCGAAAAGGATGTAATACTTGGACATCCTCTTATATATAAAGTTTAAAGTGAATTGATGTTGTGCAGGTGATTGGGTAGGACACTAAGTTTTGGGAAGCCCTCCTTCCAGGAAGGAAACAAGACTTGGGCAATCAACTATCCTAAATAAACTTAGGTGGCTAAGATTTTGTAGGCCCCACGGTATAGATTTAAGAATTTCACAACATCTAAATTCTATACGTTCAAGAGATGTGTTGTTAAGACAATTTTCAATTTCGAGCACCTCAACCATCTCAAGCAACTGGCCGTTGGTGATAAGATTGTGAGCTCTAAGCAATTTGTAACCTTAAGATTTTTGAGTGATGTAGGAAACTGACCTTTTCAAAATTATGCATATAAGAGATGAGCAATGGGAGATAGACAACTGCTCAAGAAGAAATATGCTTTTATTATCAATACCCAGCATGTGGATCATTGAAGAAGAAGACAAAGAAGTACAAGTATTCTCTTTGTGATCCTCCAAATACTGCAACTTCTCACAATTTTCTATATTGAGTTGTTTCAAAGAAAAAGGTAAATGGTCTATTACAATCGATGTAATAGAATCACAACCGTTAATCTACCTGCGTTGAAGATGGGCAATGTCACGCTTTAATCCCTCAAAACATTGTGGTTTGTGTTCATTAAACAGAGTTTCAATAAAGAAAATGACTTCAATAGCACATCTCCTCATAAGTAATTAGTGCATACTTTTTAATATCCATAATAGGAGTTTAAATTTCATCATATCTATTTGTCTATATATATGAAAAGTTTTTTCTTTTTATTGTAAGAAAAGACATCTCTTTGTGTGGGAGTAGAATTCCGAATTATATATAATATTTAATTTGGATAGATTATGATAGATCTCTAATAATTTATGTTAATAGATTTTTAATTATTTTATAATTTTTTAGAAAGAAGAAAAAATAGAAAAACTTGAAGAGAGTTGGGAGTCATTTGTTTTTACCACTTTTTACTTAATGGGTTTGAATTACATATTTTAAGTAATTTTTGTTTGTTTTTTTAAGTGAACAAATCACTTAAAACTACCAAAAAATCATTGATTATAAAAAGCTATAATTTTTAACTTTTCACTTAATAACAAATCATTTAATGATTTTTTATATATATTCTTGAAAATCTATTATTCCCGAAATAACATATTTTCAAATTAGTTTTAATTTTACATTATACAGATTTATTTAAAATGTAATCAATGAATATTGCAATAACTGAAATATATATTATTTTACAATTTCAACTTTTGTTGTTATAGTTCTTTAACTTAAGAATATTTTGTTTATTTTTATTTAAATAAATAAATTTAATTTACTTTACTATAATAATTTATTTTTGTATATATAATTTTAAAAATTTACTTTACTATAATAATTAATTATATTTTAATTATGAATAAAAAATGTTATTAATATATACATAAAAGTGTTTTAGTATTTTTTAAATAATTTATTATAATTGTTTGTATTATATTAAATAAAGTTTCAAAACAACTAATAGTAAAATGATATAAATGTCGAATTGCTAATTTTCAGACAATTTTAATTTTAAAAAACAAACGAGATTACTATATATTCAGAGATAAAGAAAAAAAAACAAATATATAATTCAGATTTCAAGTTTCAGTCATTATTCAGTCTTCAGTCTTGAGCAACACTGTTTAGTCTTTAGATAAAACAATAAACAACCCCTAAGTAAACCAAATCAAATTAAATAGATCATTGAGGAATACGTTGGATTGGCTCAATTTTTAAAAATTAATCAATTGTTGGTTTTGTTCAGTTTGATCTACAGTTTAATTGATTCAACCACTCACATCTACTTTTGCTAATCTAAATTGTTATACTTAAATTAGATGTGTAATTAAAGTGCATGAACTGTAAAATTGATAAAATATGATCATCGCTAGTATAAAGCAAGACATTTAAAAGCTCCAAGTTTCACAGTAGAGTTACAGCATAATTAAGTTGAACAATTGTATTTCAAAGTCTTTGCTAAAATCAAAAAAACAAAAAATTCTTTGACCAAAACTCACTCTTCATGACATGACAAAAATATTAATTAATTATTATTATTTTTTAAATGAATTAATGATTATTTACTGAATCAGTTACATAAATTAGATGAGAAACAACTTTAAAGCCTATTCATTTCATTTTTATGCTTTCTTTATGATGTTCATGCGTAACCAGAAGACCAAAATTGGTGGCAGAGTACACACTATATTGTGACTCATATTTGGAAAGTATTACGAGCTAAAATGAAAAATAATAATAATAATAACTAATTTTCATCATAATTTGAAGATTAAATTAAAAGCAATAAAATATGAACCTTATAAAAGAAATTTATATATTTTTTTATTAATTATATATATTTATATATATAATATAAAAAAAATTAAAAAACTCTAAGCAGCCCTAGTCGCCCTACCATTTGGTACTTTGCATTATTTAAACTTAACCCAGTAAAGAGGTGTGTTTGTTATGTATGGTATTGCTTTGTAATATTAGAAATAGATTATATTAAGTGGTGTGGTTAACCAACTGTTATTAACTATAATCATACATGAACTCGCCAATGTATCTTCATCGTACTAACACAAATCCCAAATCACCACATGTACACTCTTAATAAAATAATGACATCTACTCTTAATAAATTGCTTGTAACTTTTAATAAAATGATTGTGCACATTCTGTTTACTTTTATAATAGGACTTTCTACTGTACCGTTATCTATTAAATCATAAAATATAGAAAAACCTATACTTATATTAAAAAATATATTTCAAAACCTTATTTATTACAAATAAAAAAATATAGAAAAACCTATCCTTATATTAAAAACATATTCCAAACCATATTTATAACAATTGATGTTACCATCTCCGCATACTTTTTATTCCATTAATTTTAACTTAAAAGCCAAAAAAAAAAAAAAAAAAAATCCCAAATTACTTTTTCATTGGACCATCCCAATTTTATTGGGTGAGATGGAATGTCGAACTTTGGTTATGAATAGGCTGTGTGTGCACTTCCAGTGCACCAAAAGGTAATTGATGGATATGCATATGATCTTATTCTTTATTTTTTTAAGGAAAAGGTCAATTGGAGAGGCCTACTGGAAGATACCGTAGGAATGCTATGGATGATGAAATTTTGAGTTGAAAACAAAATGAAAAAGCAACCTAAGAAAATAAATGCACCGACCATTTGAACTGAAAGTGGATGCGCCTTGTTCACAAATTTTGTCCCACATGTTAAAAGGTTGATTAAATGGTCGGTGGCCTCTTCAAAAAATATATATATATATATATATATATTTTTGATTAACCTCTTCTAAATATTTTGTCATGAACTGGTACTTACTGGTACTGCCTAGTCCAAATGTGTCAGATTCTACTTGCTAAAGTCTTTGTTGATGCAGAGTCTTCACATCGGTTGGGTTGGACCCACTAGACAACAGAAGTTGAACCGATGTTCCTTAAATGCAGATGCCCCTTGCTAATTATGTGAATAAACGCCCATTAGTCAATCAAAAGATTGAGTATTGCTCAAGGATTGTTATAACTTTAATATTATCTAGTGTCACCGATGTAATGTTATATTCATTTATTTTTCCTAGTTATACTTTAAGAATTAGAATGATATATACCATTGATATAGGATAATAAATTACTTCATTTAAGTATCATTTTTATCTTTTAATTTATGATCATAATAATTATACATACACGTTCGTGATCGTATTAATATACAGTCAGTCTTAAAAAGAACGATTATTTCTTACATTATATTGAGATTGGTGAAATCCATTAAAGTGTGCGTGCTCTCCATAGAGCATATAATCAACATATCGCTGTGTTGACCACCTCGTTTTGTTTAAAAACAATTATAAATAATTTTAGTTTTATTTATTTAAAAATTAATTTAAAACAAACAAAGCAGAACGTAGTATTGTCACTCTTTGACTGTAATAAACAAAGCAGACGGTCACAGTTTGTGATGGAGAGAGGTTGGACGCTGTTAACAGATGTGGGTCTGGTTGAAAAGTAAATGAAAAAAAGAGCAAGTCGAAAAAGATGGGACAAAGACAAGACGAATTGATGGTGATGATGGTGACGAGCTTTGTCCAGATGTCATCGAGATGATGATGATGTGAGAAGCCACCAATAGATAAGAGAGAGATATGAAAACTTATAAAACTAGTCTGCTAACCTAACCTCAATCCACTGTTAAAATCATACCAAGTAGTTTCTTAAAAAAAAAAAAAATGGTACCAACTGAGCCTTTCATGGCAAAAATTAAACTTTAAGCTGTAATTTCCTAACCAAATCATAAGTGCTAGCAAAATAGCTAGATAAAACATTTTCCTCCCTTTTTTTTTAAATTTCTTTTTTTTTCGAGATTCTGAAACGGATCCATAAGATAATCGGAACAAAATTGATAAAACTAATGATATGACCGAATCAATGACTCCTATATGACTAGTAGTTACAACTGGAATCAAACTGATATGACCTTACTGACACAATCCGAATCAAATTGAAAGTCATCCACATCAGGATGAGAGATAACTCATATACATGAGATAAAATCTCACTTTTATTGGATGAGGTGAGATGTCAAACCTTAGTTTGTGTGCTACCACTGCACCACAAGACAATTTGACGATTTTTCCTCCCTTCTATCGTTATAAAAATATCTCATTTTCACTCGTTACCAATTGAAATATGTGAAAATATTTATTTTTTTAAGATAATTTAAGATATCTTTTCAGACTTGATATAAGCCAAACAAATAGAGTTTCAACCCAATATAAAAGATCATGAATTTTGCCTTTGTTTTTTTTTTTTTTCTTTTTTTCTTTTTAAGTAAGGATAAGAGTATAGATATTACAACATAAACAATAGAATCTTATGGTATTCTCTGGCATCTGCTCTGACATTTATACACCCCCTAGAAGGGTCTTAGAAGCAGTGCGAGTTGAGCTGTCAGCACTTCGATAATATTTTATGATAAGCAATCATAAACTTTGCCTCTGTTTTCTTTTTAAGTAAGATAAGAGTATAGATATTACAACCTAAACAATCGAATCTTATGATATTCTCTAGCATCTATTGTGTAACTGCTAGTTTTTGTTCTACATTTGAGCAGGCAGTTGCGTCCTCTTTTTGCTTGTCTAGCCCTCCAAATGTGGCATATAATACTTTAAACTATCAAGTAGATCAGTAAATGCGTCTACTAATCGTGAATAAAATGAATGGGAATCAAGTTTCCTTGGAAAAGGAATGGAGAGGAATCAGAATTAAGTAACTTGATTCCATCCCAGTGCTTATAAATTAATTTCCCTTTCAGGTGTTTACATAAGGAATAAATATGAAACCGTGTTGATTACCTAAATACCTTGTGTACATAACAAACCATTTATCTCAAAGTTTAATAAACCATTTTCTGACTACTAATATTCATTAAACTATTAATTATATAGAAGAAAAAAATATATTTAAAAGAAAAAATAATCAAAAGACAGCAAATAAAATATATAAAGGAAAAAAATAATTTAAAAATATATAATGTAAAACATAAAATGTCCCAAATTACTCATTAAACTAGTTCAATATATTAAAAATATAAAATATATCCTAAAATGTTCATACAAACCACATAAAATATTTATGAGTATTAAAACATTGCCAATAAATTAACAAAATAATAATAATTAATACTAAAAAGAAAAAAACACCAACAATTAGTGTCCAATCCATGTTCCAAAATATCTATGATATATGTTTTCTTCTCCTCAGCTGACATGGCGAATAACACCCTTAATAAGTCATGGTCTTTAGTTAACATGTTTGTAGCTCGAAAGAGTTGTAGTTAGGGGTGGCAATTTGGGTGATAGGTTGACGCAAATTTGCACATTATCCAACATAATTACCTAAAACAATTACCCCATACAAAATACAACTTAAATTTAAAAATAACAAGCCATACCCGTTCTCCTTCAGCGGACATGGTCAAGGTTGAAACAGAGAGTGTATCCGTTAGGTATTTCTGTATTTAATATAAAAATATCAAATATTAACTGTAATAGATTAAACTTTAAATTTAAACATTAATTTGAACTAGAAAAATAATACTTTTAGATCTGATTCATCCATTGTTTCATCAAATGTTTTCAGAGTTTTGTAATTTGGACAAAGCAACTTCAATGGCTTTGGAACCGAAGTCATGGAACTTGTTGATGTGTGAATTTGCTGCCTAAATGAAACAAATCATGCAAAATCAAATCACTCTATGATATAACCCATGTTAAAAATCATTGCGATGGATATTCATTGGAATTGTATAGGAATGCCATTAATAAGAACAGTAAGACTAATCTATTAGAGATGAAAAGAATCTCCAAAGCATTGGAATTGTCTAGTAAGGAAAAGCTTGATTGTCAACTTATGCCACCCATATTAGGCCTTCACCACCATAAATTTATAATTAATCAATAATTTTTTTTCTAGTGAAAGAAGAAAGATTGCAAGTTAATGTTAGACATTGTGCCCTAAGAGCTTGTACTTTGTAAACATTTAAATAAATTATAAATAAATAAAGTTTATTTTATTCAAATTAATGTGCATTTATGAAATGTTTGCTTCATACGAATATCATGTAACATCCATGATTACTTATGTAGTCTCAAATTAAGTATATAAGTGTTATATACAAGAGGATTTAGTTTGAGATTAGTAATCTAAAGAGTCCGTAGAAAGCAAACAAAGCTGGGTACTTTGTTTGTGGTAAATCTACAGTTGTGGTCCATTTCGTATTTGATACGATGATCTTATCCCGGATTGTTCATGTGGTGATATGAAAATGGAAGCACTTATATAATAGATATTATATAGGACTGGACCATGATAAAAATGAATTTCTTATTAATATCTGTTAAACAAAGAAATTCTAATTTATCAACTAGATGATCATATATGGATTGATCTTAATTCTGAGTGTTTAATGGACTCTTATTTGTTAGGTCATATCTTTTGATTTACATGGGTGAGACTGTTATAGATTTACGTTCAATAAGCTTCGTACTTTGGAAATGTGATTTAATAAGTGGTTGGGAACATTCTACACAATAGTGAAATCCACTCCTTCTTGCAAGAAGTAGATGAGTAGTTCCCTTAAGTGTTGATTCGGGTCTTGAATAATAAGAGCACTCAACTTTCTGTTTACGAGTAAACGGAAAGATAAATTCATAAGTTGTTATGGATATATTGTTCATTAGAGAATCAATGGTACTTAATGGAACAAGATATAATTAGAGAGATATAACGGATTTTAATAACCTAGCTCTAATTATGAAATACTCGTGGAGGATTGAATCATATGAAATGATTAAATCGATGAACATTGAAAATTCAGATTGTGTAAAACATCTACAATTTTGAGAGTGCAACCTTAAATTTTTAGTAGAGTAACTCTAAGGCTAATAATAGTGAATTATTAATTAAAGAGTTTAATTAATAATTTCGATATTATTGGAGCTCAAATTGTAGGTCCATTTGGTCCCCTTGTTAGCTCACAACCACATAAAGAAACAAGTTGAAGAATATAATTAGATTGTCCGATTATTGGTGTACATATAAATTTATGTACATGTTCATAAATTATTTAAATAATTTGATTATTTAAATATTTATAATTATTTAATTAATAGTTAATTATTTAATTATTTGTAGAGGTCATGGGTTCAATTATAAATGATGTCATTAAATTAATTATGATTTAGAATCATTTAATTTAATGAAAAATCATTTAATTAATTAATGGAAATAATAATTTTAATTGGAATAAGATTCCATTTAAATGATATTAAAAGAGTTTTAATTTAATAGGAATTAGATTCCATATTAAATTAAAAGAATAGAATTCTAACCCAATAAGAAATTTGATTCCATATTGGATATGAATTATGTCTTTCAATTTTAATAGGAATTTAAATTCCTTGTTAAAATTGAAGAACCCTAATTTGCCAATATAAAAAGATGTTTTTATGATTGGTAATGAGTTTGGTGGTTGAGAGAATTTTTGGCTACTTGAACAAAAAATTTCCATTGATTAAAAATCACCTAATAACCATCTACTTCAAAAGGATCTTTAAAAGATTGTGTCCACATAGTTTCTTTTGTGAAGAGTCATAGCAAGGAAGATCAGGTGGTGAAGAATTTGCGAATCAAAAGGGATCAATTCAATCTTCATGTAAGATAAGATTCGATCTTATTAATTTAACTATTGAATCGTTATTACTAGCATCGATCGGACATGTTTTGTTTAAAAATGTTTAAAATTCACGTTTCCGCATTCGAATTAA
Organism: Nephelium lappaceum; assembly: GCA_021234005.1. Lineage (NCBI taxonomy): Eukaryota > Viridiplantae > Streptophyta > Magnoliopsida > Sapindales > Sapindaceae > Nephelium > Nephelium lappaceum. Next base: position 6,253,237 of record CM038000.1, on the reverse strand, counting down.
AATCGATTTTTCCCTTTAGTTAAACACCGATTAGAATAAGAAAAGCAATTGCAAAACAAACAACAATGAAGGCAACGCAATCATCCTGTTTCTTTTATAATTACTTACAAAAAACTGCTTATAAAAAATTCAAACATTTGTGACAACCAGTGAAGCATGTCATGTATACATTGCTGAACACAATATCCAAAAAGAGAACATGATATTAAAAATAACAAATTGTCACACATTGAAAACCTGAATGTCATCCACGTATGAGATATTAATGAGATATTCAACACCCGGCAGCAACGTATTTATATTTTCGTGTCAGTTCCAACACTCCGATATGAAACTGGACAGGAAAACAACTCAGTTTCGTAATTACAACCTCAGTAATAGAGTTCACACATGCACAAGGATGAAGTTGTATCATGCATCAACATTTGTCCTTGTGTACACGGACTAGCTTACAATGACACAAAGCCAAGCCCGTGTCTCCATACAACAAAAGTATCTTATCAGTATCCTATCTTGCGAAGATTCATGCAAAGCAACTTAATGGAACGTAATTGCATCCTGCGCTGTATTCAGAACCAGAAAGAATATCCAATAAAAGATTAAAGAAATATGTGAAAATCTGACCAACGGAACCAGCACAATCAGAAATAGAAATTGCAGAATTGCAAAAGAAAGAAACAATACATTACAGGACAAACAAATATCTATCAAGATTATAGTTTTAAAATGAAATATTGGTCAGCAGTCATGTTCTGTACAAATGAAGAATTAACAGTTTAGATGAGTACTCCACTTACAAATAAATATAATTTTAATATTAAAAAAATAAAATAGAAGTCAGTCAGGTGGTCTTGGTCAATCCTACAGCATTCTATGATGAACATTTAATATTAGTACCATGAGAAGATAAATGACAAGATGCACGGCAGACAAACTTTGTCAATCATAATCGTCCCTTTTTCTAATCTACTTTGCATAAATATGTTCAAGCAATTGAAAAATAGAAACTTGCCTTGTAAAATGACGTGAAAAAGAGTGCCAAGTTCTGAATAAATGCCTGAAAAAACAACCAAAAAAAAAAAAATTAGTACTAACTTATGTCTTGAGCCAAAAAAGATCGTAATGATAGCATTTGCCTGTTCCTCAGTAGTTCCATGTGCATGAGCCTCAGGTATACTTGTAGTTGGGGTTAGAATAGCCTAAGCAGGTAAGGTAGAGACACTGTAAGCTAAAAATTGGACTGCACATAATCAGAAACATGTCATAACAAAAGAATCTTTAAGATTAAATTTACCTACGGCTAGCGTGTCTCGTAATACCGACCAAAACATAAACTCAGCCAATAACAGCATTAAGTTGGTACTTTGAAAATTTTATAAAAATTGGACCTCAGAGTCATTGACTGAAGGTAGAATGATCTTGTTTAATTAATTGCACCAAGTTACAGATGTTGGGATTATATGCAAACCAATATCTCAACACAACTTTGGTTACTGCTAGCAGGTGGAAATTGATTTGTTGGGGACATTCTAACTGGTATATCAAAACTAGTTCAATAATCACCAAAGGATCACGCAAATAATCAATTCAGTTACAGCAACATAAATCACATCAAGCTATACAATCGCCATTCAAATAATTTTTCAACCTATCCCAAAAACAGAACATTTTCCTCTTTAATTGATTAAAATCATCACAAGTGCTCAAAATTGGTCATACATTCTTCAAACAGCAAAGAATACAATTCATCTAATTTAGCAATTCTAAATATTAATTCTTTCTCAATATATATTTAATCCTTTAGTCAACCGATTGAAAACCAGCAGTCAATAACTCATTAAACTCAACAAGATAACAATCACACTTGTTTTAATTTTGTTTGGCACGTGCATATGACCACCTCTGCTTCTCGATGGAACCAAAGATGCAGGGGGAGGCGTCTTCTTTGAGAACATGGTAAGAAGCATCCTACCATCAACACAGCCCAAACAAGTAAGAAAAAAAAAAAAGAAAAAAAGAAAAGAAACAAAAGATGAGCAAATAATAGCATCAATTTCTCAGCATTTTAACAAAGCCGACACAAAATTTAACACACACAATGACTACAGTAAGTCAAACTGTTTTAACAATAAACAAGGGAAATCAATTGAAATGATACTTGCGCAAAGCATTAAAACGTTATTTCATGGAAAAACAAAGAAATATCAGTTCCACCTAACAAACAACATAGCAAATTATAATTGGGTTAATTCACTGATTTAGTCTAGCAAAGAAAAACTACAGAAACCAGATCAAAAAAGATTATGCAGCAACAAGTAACAGTAGTTCAACAAAACTAATTTGAAACTACAAAATCAAAGTAGCAACATAAACATTCAAATCTCGCCCTAACTACTGATGCACAATACCAATTCAAACCACCAATGCTTCGCAACACAAAATACATATCAAACATGCATGGCATTATACCCACTATTCTTGTTCCTCATAGTATTTATTCACAATTCTTCAGATAACTCAATATGTTTGTCTAGATGAATCATCACTTAAAAAAACCAAGAGAATTCACCAAGGAAAAAAAGAAAGTACTCTGTGAAAAGAACAAGTACTATCTAATTCTTTTCAACTTAAATTGTATAACCAACGATTCATCCTAAAACGAAATGCCTAAAACAAGACACTACAGTGCTACCAACTCGACATTGGCTCTCTTTTCAGCTAGAATTTTCAAGTCAAACTGTTTTCCATGGCGGTATAAGCTTCAGACAGTCCCAAGAGCATTCTGATGCTCCATTCAAAAGATCTACTAACTAGCATACATAATAACAGTTCAAAAAAAAGGCAACTGCTTGACTGAATTCAAGAAAACATAACTTTAATACACGTATGAGAGCATTCAAATGTCTAACTAAAGGTTCAAAGGAAAGAAGCAACCGCGAAAAAAAAAAAAGAAACATAGACGATTTCATAAGTTTATCCCATTCACATCTAGAAAACTTTTCTTCACAAAAGTTCTTGACACACAAACTAGAGTAAGGGTACTCCTCAAATTGAGGAAATACAAAAGATACCCACTTGGTGCAGTAATGCTATTATTTCATAATATACACAAAAGTAAAGTAGTCCCAAAACACAGTTCCAGTAATGACCTACTAATCTTAAAAGTGGATCCATCAAAACGGGCCTAAATCTATTCTCTTATTAATTATTCATCTAATAATTTTTTTTTTTCAAGTTTTCTAGCAAACATGTCATGAACCAACAAACACAAATCTAAATTACACCTCAAAACAATCTCACCACAACACCGAGCAAGTATTCCTCAAAATCTAACACAGCAATTAAATCACAATAACAGATGTCACGAAGAGGAGAATCCCTTTTGTGGGTAGAGAGAGAGGTGAACAAGAGAGCGATTGACAGCACCAACAATGAGAAAACGCTTTTGTTGTATCACAAAAAACAGATTCAAGTTAGTTTTGACAAATTTGAATAGAAGAGTACTACATGCTTCAATGAGATTGGAAATGTGAGTTTTCCATATTGCTCAGGTGTTTTAACAATTTCCTTAGTAAATTCCCTCCAAGCTGTACATAAAAAAGAAAACTATAAACATAAAAAAAAGGAAAAAAAAAGTTTGTACACATATCACTCTTAAATTAAGTATAACTAGAGAACAATAAACATAATATATATATATATATACAAATATAAGTTGTAGTTATATAACAAGAGAACAATAGACTGGAGTATATATAAGATGTTATATAACAAGAGAACAATAGATCGGAGTCCGAGATATTATAAGAAGGAATAATGTTAGATTTTTTAAATTTTTTTTATTAAATAACAAAGTATATGAGTTATTAATATTAAATTAATTATCAAATTATTTTATGATTTATAAAATGTTGATAACTCATTTTTCTTATCATTTAGGCATAAATTTGAATAAAAAAATTTGAAAAATCTTATATTACTTTGTAGTTACATAATATATAGTCGAGATGTTTATTTTTATCAATGAAAAAATAACTATTTTGGATGTGGACGTGTTGCTGCTTATTGCAGAGGCAAAATTCAGGCCCAGTAATTAGAAAAAGCCAGTAACTTAAGGCAATTCAATATCAGAGTGGGCCCAATGATGACATCAGTCTAGCCTAATAGCCAACACTTCCATGAATTGGTGGTCTCTTTGCATTTTATATTTGTAAATAAACATCATCAAATTTTTTTTTATATATAAATATTTAATAGGGTGGACTTACAAAAAGGGTTGATACACGGTTTTAGAGGGTTCCATCTTGAAGTTTGAAACAATTAAAGACCCAATCAAATTGTTTGGGCTCAATTGAGCTCTGATAGTCTTTAACTGAAGTGTCCTATCGTATAAATTAGAAGGCCCAATTAGTAGTCATGATATGGCATCCCCCAAGATTGCTTTAGTATCTGCATGCCACGTGTACTTCTGATTTTATTATTGTTTTACATTTTCATTTTATTATTCACCATCTGAATAATAAGCAAGTACATAACGGTGGCCTCATCCACCAAAACTTACAACACAACTTTCAAAAAATAACAAACTCCTCCAAACTACAATTTACAAAGCAAAAGTGAAGTGTTGCTAACAACAAACAATCAAAACATGATTGATCATCACATACGGCAACTACCAGCCCTCCACGTGTTCATTGACATGAACCAACTAGCTAGTCCCTGACACACTAGATCGAAACCAGTACTCCAGCTCTGATTTTCACTCCATCGTGCTCAACCATTTTTGAATGTCTCTTTCTTTGCATGGGTCAGAGACTCTTGTTTTATGTTTGGGCACAAAAAGTCTTGGTCTACGGCAGTGAGTGTGAAGTGATCATCGACTCCTTCATCAACTCCTGGAAGCCTGATATTCTGGCTTCGCAAAATGGAGAGTGGTGTTAGATCTGGGTTTTGCGTTTTGTTGGTTGTCTTCTGTGCGTGCATTGCTGGGCTTTCTGCAGAGAATCATCGCAGACCCAAGAACGTTCAGGTCGCTATTCGGGCCAAGTCGTCCGGCACTCCTTTGCTTCTCGAAGTTGGGTATGTCTAACCCTGCTTTTATTGTATATTCATTTTTGTTGCTTATTTGTTTCTGTGCTTTATTTGCTTATATATTTATTTGATTTAGTGAGATTGGCTCAGCTATGAAAGGAAGATGGTTGTTATTGTGAATTGTAGTAGAGATGTGAAAGAAAAAGTATTAGAGAAGAACATTTTATAGGTTTTTCAAATATAGGGTTCTTGAGGAGTTCCGACAATGCATCTTCTTATACTTGTATTGAATGCTTTGACAATTATCAGAACCCGGAGTTAGTTAACTACTTGGCACTTGCTTTGAAAAATCCTTAATGGACTGTGAATAGAGCACACAATTCTGGAGCAGCTTAATTTGTCATTTGGGTCAGTCTTTTTCATTTCTTCTGTTAATATATATATATATATATATATATATATCATGCACAAGCCTTGATATGGGTGGTTATAATATTAGGGATGAATATTGTAAGTTTAGTTGTATCTGAAATGTCATAAGAGTTTTATCTAACATAAGCCTAAATCCTGTGGTTCAGTTGCTAACACTGGTCTTCAATCTAATGGATGGGATTTAAAAAGCAGTTTTGCCTTCCCTTTTTCCGTCACATGACTTTAGTTATGGAAAGTCATGAAAACTTTTGTTGCAGTTATTGGAGGTCTTTTGTTTTGATGGTGGGTGATTTTTTAATTCACTTTCTTTCTTGTATATTGTCTGATTTTCTTTGCAATATATTATATTTTATTTCCTATTAAGAATAAAAAAGGAAAAATTAGTGGATTGGGGATTCATCTTTCGGTGGCCTTTGCCCCATTTCTACATGTTGTGCTCCTCTTAGAATATACCTATCAAGGCTATGATCGTATTTTCCCATTGTCTTTGACTTTAAGTTAGGAATTATAATTTCAAGAAAAATTTGAAAGGGAGAGTTCCTTGTGGCTTGATAGATCATGTTAACTTTAATGAGATGGAGAAAGTTAGAATTTAATCCAACGGATAGTTATAAATTCAAATCATATTTGTGTGTGGTTGGTAGATGGAAGACCTATGAGTGTTTTAAACAATGTAAAGTTATTTGGCTAAAGTTTCAATCCAAAGTCCAATTTTATGCTGGGCAACTGCAACAAGGCAAGGTTTAAACTGGAGCTGTACTCCAAAATAGAAACCCTTAGACAACATTATCACAATCTTGGGGTATTATGTGTTAGAATAGCGGTGAGATGCTTAACCATTCGTTACTACATTGTCATTTTCTTTAACTTACTGGCTATGCTATGCGAAGAAGCCAAAATCTTGTGGATTGTACTGGAATCTTGAAGTTCTTTACTTGTTGAGAATAATTTTGTGTTGTGGGTAGGAAAAGCAGAAAACGTTATGGAGATGCATTGTACTAGCTTTTATGTAGATGATTTGGCAATAGAAGAATGCCTGCATCTTTGAAGATCAGGAAAAAGGATTCAATAAAACATGACTATTGACTTCACTTTGGATATCCATCATAAGGGAGTTTCAACATGTTTCATTCTTCTTTATCCATCTCTATTTGGAAGAGGTTATTGGAACCATTGTCTTTTCTGGGTTCCATTAAGTACTTTTGGTTGGGTAATCTATGCTGCTGGACAGAATTTTCACAAGGATTTTAATTGTTCTGTGGAGGTTTTTGAACCTCTGAGAAGAGTTGTCTTTGTGGACCTCTAGTTTGCGTTTGTAATTCCTCTTTTATTCACTTATCGATAAAAGTTTAATTTCTTATGGGAAAACACTGCCAAATTGTTCTGTGAGGGTTGATGTGAGTTTGTGGTTGGAAGTCAGTTTTGGTTTCCGTTTGAGAAAACCGCGTAGCATTTTGTGCAACTTTTTATTTGTGGATGAAGTTTTTATGGAAAAAGAAATAAATAGTAGCATCCTTACTTGTTATCTTTGTTGTTTGTTGCGTTGTCTGGAATGATTTTCTTAGTCAGAAACTTTCTTGATACTTTGAGTAACTATCAGTTATTATACCTTTGATTTTATACAAATTCTTGGTTTCAACTATTTTATGGACTTTATACGCATTTGAAAATTATACTTGAAACACAACTGTCCAAGCCTATTTCAACTTTTTTCTTTTAATTCTTATTTTTTGGAACACTGAATTTTGTAATAGAATGAACAAACAATTTTATTAATTTTGGTACAGTGAATTACTATCTAAAGAACGGAAAGACCTCTTTTGGGAGTTCATTGAAGTCTGGCATCATGCTGAGAAGGATGATCTTGATTCTTCTACAGCCAAAGGATGCACTAAAATAATTTTGAAACATGTTAGCTCTCTCTTAACTGACCAATTGGCATCACTTTTTCAATTCTCCCTGACATTAAGATCAGCATCCCCGAGATTGGTTCTTTACCGTCAGTTAGCAGAGGAGTCTCTTTCTTCTTTTCCTCCGGTTGATGATAGTAACTCAAACCTCGAAGTCAAGCAAACCTTAGAAGCAAACGAAAATTTGGAAACCAAAAAGTCTGATCCCTTGCTTGTTGGTGTAAATCCAAAGGCCCCTGCTGGAAAATGTTGTTGGGTCGATACCGGTGGAGCACTGTTCTTTGATGTTGCTGAACTATTAATGTGGCTTGGCAGCCCTACTGAACGGTAATAACTGCTCTATCAATTTCTAATCATCATATATGTAATATATTCAGCATGCGCTAACTTTATTTTTGTTAATTCTTGGAAGCCAGTGCTGAAGACTCATTTCAGCAGCCTGAATTATTTGATTTTTGACCGCATCCACTTTGATTCAAATATTGCAAGTCCAGTTGATATTCTTTATGGAGCTCTTGGAACTGATTGCTTTAAGGAATTTCATGCCAATTTAGTTCAAGCTGCCAAAGAGGTCGTTACTTGTTCTGTGACAAATTTCCTTATTGGCTTAATTTATAAGCGTAATTTAATTTTATGTTTTGCTTCTCTTGCTTTATTGTTTGGACATACAAGTTTAGCATCAAAATCTGACGTGCACTTTTGTTGTGTGGAAGGGCAGTAGTATTCAACAGACAGGAAACCCTATCACTCTAGCATAATTTATGACTTTTTGACTCTACTGCGTTTGAGCTGTCTGGGAATTTTTGTCAGAGTCTTGTTTTGATAAGAAAAAGAAAATATTGTTCCAAGAAAACAAGTGAAGCAGAAGTCCACGAAGGGAACTTAGGATCCAATGGAAAGGATCTCCAATAACTATGCTAAGAACAGCTAAAAAAATTGTTGAAAACTATCTGTCTATGCCTAGCCAACCATCCCCAACCACACCCCTACCAAATAGAAAAAAAAGAAGTAAAAAACCAAAAGAACCTGAAGTGTAAAAGCTATTATCCTATGACTTGGGACATTGTAGTTAAAAAAGCTATAATCCAATATTTCCACTGTCAGTCTAGTTCTATAGTAGCTAGCACTACCAATATCTTGGGCCCCCTAAAATTAAATTGCTTTGAATGTTTTAGCAATGTAAATTATAGACAAATGGATAGTTCTTGGATGATTCAAGAAGCTTGTAAATCACGTTTGTTTATTTAATTTGGTATGATTCATTTGCTATGATTTTTTTTTTCCTGGGGATTGCTGCTAAATGTTTCTACAAATTCCAGGGAAAAGTTAAGTTTGTTGTTAGACCAGTATTACCCTCAGGTTGTGAAGCAAAAGTTGGCCATTGTGGTGCTGTTGGGGCAACAGATTACATAAACTTGGGTGGCTATGGTGTTGAGCTTGCTTTGAAGAATATGGAATATAAGGCTATGGATGACAGTATGATAAAAAAAGGTTAGAATGCATGATTTATGCACTATCGTTTTTCCTGAAATAAGCAGAAGCTTAAAAAGGGAAAGTCAATTCATTTGAGGCTAGGTGGCACTGATTTATATCTTTTATGTTGTCGTGTTGGATGCATTATGTTTCTCTCAGCTGAGTGCATGAATATCTGAACAGAACATTAGTTACTTTCCCCACAAATGGAGACACAGACACATGTGCGCTTACACACACAAGTCAGTGCTTCTGACCTTTAAGAGTAGTACTGTGTATATTTTGAATCATCCTTGAAATGGTTATTGGAATTTCTTGAATTCTGTTGTTTTGAATCAATTAATATTGAAAAGATTTGCTGCTGATTGATCATTGACTTTTTGGGTAACAACAGATTTTTTTTATTTATCTTATTTATTTATTTATTTATTTTTATCTAAGTAGAATTTCATATATACAAAAAATGTCTTGCTTATAGAATTGTTCTTGGCTTGCCAGGTTTTGGTTCACCTTTCTTTTGTTTGTAGTAAGATCAATATAATTCTTGTTTCCAATCACAAAAGAGGGAAAAAAAAATGTTGCTTGCTACTATGATGATATAATTGATCTTGGTTGCATGTGTTTTCATTAACGTCATTTTAGTGAGAACCTTTTCCCACCTTAATTGTGAGGTTTGTTGCAGGTGTCACTCTGGAAGATCCTCGGACTGAAGATCTTAGCCAAGAAGTTAAGAGGATTCATATTTTCTACAATTCTGGTTTGTTTTCCTTGAAAATCAATATACTTAAATTTGTTGTTGCGTTGGTTTTCTGTTTCTTTTAAAAAAGGTCTTCTTGTTTGAGTTCAACTTATGACAGCTTTGACATCATTAATCACACAGCCAATCCCTAATTATCTATGTTTTTATTAAGAATGTATGTCAGCTGGTACATAGTAAGGGTTTATTCTTTCTGTTTCAGTTTGAGTAGTAACTCCGACGCTTTAGTTGTATTATGTATATACAGATGTGTATGCATATGCATACCATTGAATGTGGTTTTCTTGTCTCATGTACTAATTCAGCTTAAATGCAGTTCTTGTCTCACGTGTATCTAGAATTTGATCAATTAGAGAAAAAAAGGGGGAGGTTTATAGTGAAATACATTCTAGCAAAAACATTTGTATTCTTTTGAGGAAGATATACCATCTTTCAGAAAGCTACTATTTCTCATAATCATGTTTCAAGGGCTTTTAAGATTCTGCCCAGGTTGGAATATAATTATGCTTCAAGGTCTTTTCAAGGGAGTAAAATATTGTGAATTTACCTAAATTATTTTTGGATTGCTTTTTTGATGATATTATTTATATTCTTTTGCAATCCTTCAAATTCTGTGCCTTGCTGGTTGCGGAAAAAGTATTAAATCCTTGATCTGAGCATCTGGAAGAAAATTGGGCAACATATCTTTGGATCATTCTTTAAGCAAAGAAGATATTGAAGTAATCTAGTGCATGAATTTATGAAAATTTGGACAATCAAAAGTAATCCACAAATTTAAATAGGCCAAATGTTTCTTAACTTAATGAAAGAAAAGGTTATTTTGTCCCAAAGACTGCTTATCCTCCTCTCTATCGTCCTCAAAAGTTATTCAGTCAATTTCCTCTTAAGTCATTCGTAAAGCAGCTAGGCTGTAGAATCCCACGGCACTTTATTTTTTCTTCCTCCATTTTTGGGCTTTCCTTTCTATGAGAATCAAGCAACTAGAGGTAGGTGCTTCTGAACAGAGTTTTGAAGTATGGACAATTTACTCTACAGCTGCCGCACTATTGGACAATGCAAGAAGACATGATGGAAACTCAATGAAGATAATAAGATGCATGAGTGTTGATGCAAGGATAGATGTACTGTCACTGACCGAATTTATGAGAAGCCAATCTAGGATAGTGTGCCATGTCTGACAAAGCCAAATAATGAATTGATTAGGAGGTGACTCAAATTGTTAGGATAAAGAATTTTTATGCTTGATTGTAATTGCCCCTACCTCGCTGAATGGTTGTTGTCTGTTGGTAATGATGACAGTCGTTAAAAGTACAACATGGTTGTATGATGTCACTGTGGTTTAGATGGTTTTCTGCATTGCAAAGTTTGTACCAATTTTACCATAGTGCTAATGATGTTCTTACGTCTTGGCAGGAACGAAAACCGGAGCTTACATCTGAGATAATGGCTTTTAGAGATTATCTGTTGTCTTCCACAATATCAGACACACTGGATGTCTGGGAACTAAAGGGTACTCCGTTTTTTTTGGGGGGGCAAGTTTAGTCTACTGTAATTTGTCTAATGCTTTTGTTTTAACAGATTTAGGACATCAAACAGCTCAGAGAATAGTTCATGCCTCTAACCCTCTTCAGTCAATGCAAGAAATCAACCAAAATTTTCCAAGTGTAGTTTCTTCTTTATCTCGTATGAAGGTAAAAATCTGTTTGCTCATTATTCAAGGATTATGTTTGAACATGGAATGGTTGATATTAGAAGTAATTTAAATTATGCTGTTAGAATTTCTGACTAAACAGTAGAAGTGTTTACTTTGTGCAGCTCAATGATTCAATTAAAGATGAAATAATTTCAAACCAGTGAATGATCCCACCTGGGAAGTTTTTGATGGCTCTGAATGGTGCTTTAATCAATATTGAAGATATTGACCTTTACCTGTAATGCTTTTGCTATGCAAATCTCTTTCTTCTAAATTATTGCCTAACATCTTACTTATTTTAAATTTCTGTGTCTTCATTTTTGCCCATCTAGACTGGAAGTTAATGTCATGTATGGATTAAGGCTGATGCCATCATTTTATAAGATATCGTGTTGTGTTGTCTTCATGATATAACACAAACATGCTTGCTAAGTACTTGACTTTTTCTTAACCATGTGATTGAGTGAGAATTGTTGAGAAATTTTGGGATGGGAAAACCTAGTTATGCATGTAGATGCTCCTTTACGATAATTATGGAGATGTGTTGCCCATTTTTCGTGTTGTTTGGTTAGAATGGAATAGACGATATTATAAGACTGCCAAGTAGAAGTTCCGTTTCTTTGAGATAAAACTCAGTTTTGGGAAATAGACTTCCTGGCTTTCAAGAATGTTTCATTTTCTTCATCCAGCAAAATTGGGATGCAGTGATAGCCATACATTCTTGCAGTCTTACCTTTTATTTTGTTCCCTTTTTGGAGGTTCTTAGGATCCTTTTCAGCCTCTGGCTGTTGAATTGCATATTCTTTGTTTCTCTGTTTGTTAGGAGTCCATTCTTTTTTTTTTTTTGTTATCCTCTTGTATAATTCTTTTTTCCAATGAATAGTTTTTTCGTGGTCTCTCATAAAAAGATGCTCTGTAAGCGATGAATGTAAGCAATGAACATTCATCTTAGCTTACCTTAGTCTTGGAGTAAGGTTTTAAATTATGTTTGTATCACCTTTGAACTTAAATATTTTGAGAGAATTAAAAAATTATGGTTTATTCCCTTGTTGTTTAATACTCTCCTTTCTTTCTTTTGGTTTATTTCATTCTTTTGCCCCTAGATAGACCTGATGTTATATGTAGTGCTCCAACTTTTGGTCCTGGAGAAACAATGGTAAGGTTACTTAGGTTAATTGATTTACAATTTTGCACATACCTTTGCTCGTGATAAATAATAAATTCTGAGCTACTTGGAAGTAAATAATATACTAAGTTATCGGACTGGGATTTCCATGAGTTAAAATTTTATGTTAGGAATAAGAGAAGTTTTTAGTTAGATATTAAAATTTTATGTTAGGAATAAGAGAAGTTTTTAGTTAGATATCCTACATGGATCTTTGTAATTAATTCATTGCAAAACTATATTCTCTAGAATGATGTTACTTGGTTTAACTAAAGATCACAATCACATTAAAGTAAGGTCAGTTCATCTTGGAATTTTTCAAATCTTAGCGTGCTTCAGCTTCCATGTGTCTATTGTAATAGAATATTTTTTCAGTTGATATGAGCATCATTGTTAATTCTGAATTCATTTGTATAGTAGATGGCTTGAATATTGTCACTCAGTTATCTTCTTTTTCTGATTATTTTCTCTTCACTGTTCGTTAATTTTGTTGCAGGTTGCTCGACTTGATTCATCAGGAATTATCATTGGCTGATCAATTTTCAAAATTGAAGGTTGATGATGCTAATTCTTTCCCTTTTTAATTATTACTGTTTTTCAGATTAAGGACTATAATTAAATGTTCAAGTCTAGTGGACGAACTTTCGTGGTAATTGAATTTTGTATGGCTTGTTAGAGCACTCCCCTTAAAATTTTTCATGGTGCAGTAATTTCAGGTGGGACAACTTTTCCTCCAACTTTATTGTTTAAGTATGCAAAAAAAAAAAAAAAAAAATGGTTGTATATAAATGTTTTTCATTTGAATATGATGATTATTTTTGTTTCTGCTGTCAATTGCACCCCTTCTAGTAAATTACCTTTTATTGATTATTATTATTGTTGTTAACTTAATCAATAAGTTTAGTGTAGTAGTGTTAACTTGTGCTCTAAGGGCACCAGTTAACATCTAGAAAATTAGAAAGGCAGCCACAAGCAACCAATGAATGCATTCTTTTTTTTATTTTTTTATTTTTTTATGCAGTTATTGGTTATTTGAAATCTTAACTTGTGCCTGAGGGCATAGGTTAATACTTAATACATAAGTTTATTTTGGAGTATTTAGTAATCTGGTGAGCAATGCCTTTGATAAGATCAACGCTTTTTGTTTTGGACTAAACAGGAAACCCTTATATATATTTGTGTATATATATATAATATTTTTTTCTTTGATTTTTGGGGAATGAGGGGAATTGTCTAGTACCTCAGCTTTGCTTAGAGGTGTGGTTACCAACTAGACTAATGCCTGTGACTAGAACATTATAAAATATAAACTGTTGCCTTTCAATCCAAAAGAAAATAGTTCTTAAGTTAATAAAATGAGCACCCCCTCACTTGAAAAGTTTTTGTTGGTATGTGTACTTCGATTTGTTCAATATATATATCCCTAATTACATTTTAAAGAAGGCTTTTTACCAAGTGAATTTGTTGACAATTTTTAATATCAGATTCCTCATAATGTTATATGGAAACTACTGTCAACCATACCTCCTCCTGAGTCCAATATGGTCCGTATTGATTTTCGTTCAACTCATGTTCATTATCTCAATAACCTGGAAGAAGATGCTATGTATAAGCGTTGGCGCAGCAATTTAAATGAGGTACCTTATTGTCTTTTTCTTGAATTTAGATGAGGTTTTAATAGATTGTTGTGTTTCTTACAATAATTTCTTGGATGGTTTCGCTGTGCACGGTTCTGTTGTGAATACAGTTTCTAATAATAATAATAATAATTTTTTTTTTTTTGTAGATTTTGATGCCTGTATTTCCTGGACAACTACGTTACATCCGGAAGAACCTGTTTTATGCAGTTTATGTTCTTGATCCTGCCACCAGCTGTGGTCTTGAGGCATGTTTTCTCTGTCAGAGCTCATTTATTTGTTTTGCTGGATTATTCTACTGAAATTTTCATAGTAATCTATCATTGTGCTAATGCAGGTTATTGAGATGATTACATCATTGTACGAGAATAGTTTTCCCATGAGATTTGGCATACTACTCTATTCTGCAAATTTCATCGAGAAGATTGAATTAAGTGCTGACCTTACTGCCTCTCCTACGAAGGATGACAGTCAAGTCAAGGAGGACATATCCAGTTTGGTATTTGCTTCTATTAGTCTTCAATTTACTTTTGGAGTAATGATATTGACAGCTGCCGTCTATTAATTAGATGAGTTTTTTGTTCTATTACAGTAACAATTCTCTGAAGTCTGATATTTGCTCGCACTTTTAAACATTCTACTTTGCTAATCAAGGTGCTAACAGACAGTGTATTCATCTCTCTGATTTTGCAGATTATACGTCTTTTCTTTTATATCGAGGAAAACCATGGGACTCAATCAGCTTTCCAGTTTTTGAGCAATGTATGTGTTGGGTCACTCTATTATACTATTTGGATGTATGCCAACTTAAATAATTGAGGTGTAAAATTGATCGTCTCAGTCTTCTGTATTTTATATTTGTCTTTACTATTTCTTATCATGTTAAACATAGAAGCATTGATTACATCAAAAAGAGATGTAACTGATAAATAAGACTGTTGGATGCTTCTTACCTGTTCAACTTGGGTGGTGACATCACAGACCTCAGTGATATAGTGTGATACAGCAAATGTCTCTTGTTTTGTTTTTAGTTTTGTCATGTATCTTTAGTAGCTCTTGTTGGTGTCGTTACTGTCACCATCACTATCACTATCATAAGTCATAACTGCTAGTATTTTAATTATTGATATTTTTATTGCAGAAGTATTTACCTCTGGAAATTGGTTGAATTTGTTTCGAGTGACAAATTCTTATATTTTAACTAGTTTTTTCAATTTATGGAATTATTGTCTTGAGAGTTAGAGCAAATAGGGCCTTGCACAATTTAAAAACCTATGTATGGAATTCAATAGTGGGACTCAGATTCCTGGAATATTTCCTGGAATAAATGAGTTCGGGTTTCCTGTTTAATTTGAGCCTATTGTACAAACAAGCAGGCACTGTATGGAAACATAGAGTCAGAGTTTGGAGAAATTTTTGTGAGATAAGCTCTCCCATATTCATTCTTAATTTGAATTATTGTGATTAATTGTAGTGGCTTTGATTTGTGTGCTTTCTGGGTCAGTTTTTGCTTTCAGAAACTATCTGATTTTATGAATTTCGATTTATCTTACACATGATAGATAAATAATTTACGGATGGAGTCAGCAGATTCCGCAGACGATGCTCTAGAAATGCATCATGTTGAGGGAGCATTTGTAGAAACTGTACTGTAAGTTTTTTGGCCGTTTGATGGTTGTTTTTCAAGTTATATTCTGCCCTGATGGTATTCTTGCATTCTTTAATGTGTTTTAAGAAAGTTCTGTTAAACCGGTATGACTGATGATTTCCTTTATATTTTATAGGCCAAAGGCAAAATCTCCACCCCAAGACTTGTTGCTAAAGCTTGAAAAAGAACAAACTTTTAAGGAACAAGCTCAAGACAGCTCCATGTTTGTTTTTAAGCTGGGTTTGGCCTAGATGCGTTTGGCCTAGATGAAGTGTTGCCTCTTGATGAATGGTCTTGTATATGATTCTAACGAGGTATTTCTGATAAGCCTCCTACTCATCTGTGCTGTATTGTATGATTAATTTGTGGGAAACTAACATATTCATTGCTTGATACTTTTATTGGTTTTCAAACAACGTGATTTCTGTTTGATTGGAGTCTTTTACAAGCAGAGAACTATTACAATTGTCATAGTTAGATAGATAACTAGGCAGAATAAGGTTTCCTAATGTTTGATCAGGGAGTTCAAATTTAACATGTAATGTGATCATGACTTCTTTTCCATTTTTCCACTTGAGGACTGCGTACATGTTCGCTTCCAGTACTTTTAGCTGAAGTAGTACTATTTGATATTGATTTGGTTGTGTTACTTTCAATCTTCATTCTAAAAGCCCATTGTGGTGAACCTGTGTTGTTTACGTTAATCAGGAGGCACTTATGAATGCCATGAATGAGGAGCTTCCAAGAATTCAAGAACAAGTTTATTATGGCCAAATAAGTTCCCGTACTGATGTTCTGGACAAATTTCTATCAGAAAGTGGTATTAATCGGTATAATGCACAGGTAAAATTTACTTCCTAGATTCTTTTCTTTTTCTATCAGAAGATACTGGGTACATGTGGGCAGTCTTATTCTGTTACTTTCTGTAATGTGCACATACACACTCAGGCACAAAGTAGCTCACTACTCTATGTAACTGGGTTGGATGTAGATCAATGTCGATGCTAAGGTTAAACCTAGGTTTATATCTCTGGCTTCATCAATGCTTAGCGGGGAATCTCTGCTAAAAGATATCAGCTACTTGCATTCACCAGAGAGTAAGCAGACTTTATGCCTAAACGACTAGCTTCTTTCTTACAATTTTCTTGAGTCTGTATAATGATTTGTGGTTTATTTTATCCAATGGTGTCAGCTATTGATGATTTGAAGCCTGTGACGCATATTCTTGCTGTTGATATCACATTGAAGAAAGGGATTAAATTGCTTCGTGAAGGAATCCATTTTCTGGTGATTCAACTTCTCTGTTGTCATTCTTGATTTTAATGTTATTGCTTTTGTTATCATTATTGTTGTCAGTATAGACATCAATATTGATGTTGTTGCTTTTGTTTTGATGCAGATTGGAGGATCTAAAAGTGCTCGTTTAGGTGTGCTATTTAGTGCCAGTAAAGATGCCGATTTATCTAGTCTTCTCTTTGTAAAGGCTTTTGAAATCACCGCATCCACATATAGGTTTGTTTAAGTTATTGAAGGAATGTCATGCAATGTCTTTAAGTTAGAGTGGATTTGCTTTTGTACGTATTTCTTCATGATCTGTGAAAGTGTGCTTCAAATAAATTTTTTTAATTTTATCATATGATCGCTTGCGTTTGTGGTTCCATGCAGTCATAAGAAAAAGGTATTAGATTTCTTGGATCAACTATGCTCATTTTATGAGCATACATTTATCCTTGCATCTTCGGTTACTTGTGAAAGCACACCAACATTCATTGATAAGATATGTGAGTTTGCTGTGGCAAATGGCATACCATCCAAGGCCTATAGATCCTTTCTTACTGAATATTCTGCTGGGGAAGGGAGAAAACATTTGGATGAGGTATACAATTGTTACTGAATATTCTGACTCAGAGCAAGTTATTATCGCAGTTTTGAATGTGTCAGATCGAAAACACAACCAAACCCATTAAACATAAACAGTCAGGCGTTCTTGGGAAGCTGTTCTTTCTTCTGTCTTTGTAGGGTTTGGGTCCCATCCCAGTACTACCACGGCACCACCAGCCCACAAATGCTTCTGCTTTTACTTATGTTTTTAGTAGAGTACAATTAATACAATTCATTGGTTTAAAATATTATAAAAATTTTGAACCTCACAAGAAAAGATTTTTTTTCTACTTATGGAAATGTCTTAACTCACGTCCACTTTTTTCCAGATGTGATCCCTTGGAAAAAACAAAATTGAATATTGGAAGGCGCAATTGATGGCGCTATGTGGTACCACTCTCTTTCCCATCAAAATATTGCTCAATTTCTAAACGTTAACAAGTGTATATCATCAACTAAAAGTATCCATTAACAAATTGAATGAGCATTGCTCTTAACCTTTTTTCTCCATGCATCATGGCATGACGATTTGATAAATGCATTCTCCAATGTAATTTTAAAGTAATGGATGAGAATATAGAAACTGTGCAGACCAGATTTCTAACAATTTGACAAGAAGTTGAGAGAGGGGTAGTCTGGTTTGTCCTTGGCACCAATTGAATTGTCCTTTGCGAGAGATTCTTCTAATCAATTCAATCCATGTGACACTCAAAATTCATTATCAATGTGTTATACTATAAATAAGCTAGCAATTAACAATTTGTACCTTTGATGCTCATATTATTTATAGATCACAATTCTAAATTTGCTAACGAAATTTATATCATAGTGGACATTACCATTTTTTTAAAGTTTATTTAAAAAAAGAAAAATACACATAGTGATGCAAATAAAAAAGGGGATATAATGGATTTTTCATCATATGGATATAATGCCACGAGATGTGGGCACTATTCCTTATGCTGCCTAAACCAAGCTTGAAGAAAATAAGTTAATTAACTTACCTTAAACATCTTATTCAAAACATCTTATATCATGTATCTCGCACTTGATTTCAATCAAGGATTAACGAAAATTTTAAGTAAAAATTGCCATTTTGACACTATGCACTTTATTTGAAATTAAAATTATGGAGTTAGTATGGCAAATCAAGTTGCCAACTTTTTTCAAAAAGTTAATCAACTATTACCCTGTTCAAACTGCTCTAGGGTCTTCTAATGTGCATAAAGTTGTTGTAATTTCTATCTCTTTTGCTTCAAGACACCATGGAGATGATGTCTCATAGAGGAACAAAAAAGGTCATTAAAAGATATCTTTGCCAAATTATTTTCTAGTTAGTAAATAAAAAGTGAGATGACTCTTATTTACATTTGTATTTCTTTTAAAATAAAAATTAATATTTGATGTGATTAAGTTAATTATTAATATTTTTTTCTATGAAGATCATTTGGAGTTATGAGACTTTTTATTGAAGTTGCAACTTGTGGATTGTTTGACAGGGACTTTTGTTCATACAATAATAATCTTTTCGGTGCACATAGAATATGAACTTCTTGATGTTTTATCTTCTAGTGAATTTGTACGGATGCAATTTATAATATTGATTTTATTAGTGCACGTTTGATCAATTCTATTTATTTATATGGTAAGAACTAGGAGAATGGATTCCCATAAAGTAGCTAGAATGACACATTCCATGGCGGCATTTCAATCTTATTCATAGATAAAAGTATTCAACTCGGAGAACGGCTAATCAAGATTCCTTTTTGTTAGGTGAAATTGAAACCAAAATTTGAACCTAGTCTGATCTGATCCCACAGCCAAAGCAAGAGACGAAATTTTCTTTTGTAAATGGATGCTGTTTGTAAGATTCATGCCCTTGTCTGGCTTTGTCCAAACCTAGATTGTATTAAAGATTTTGAGTCAAGAAGTTCTGCCTAGCAATATCAATGTGTGCGTATTATATATGTACTTGACTTAATTTCTTGAACATATAATCTTTCATGGTGACCCAAAAAAGAAAAGCTACCTATATCACTATCAACATGGTCTTGAATATTAATTGATTAGAGCTTTAAATTTAAGGGTCTACTGCAAATAATATGAGTTATCTCAGCGTAATAATTGATGGTGGCGTAATAATAGACATTTTTCAGAAGTTTTGCATCTTTCTGAAAAATGGAACAGATAATTGAATTCATGGAAGACTACGAAGTGGCCATTATTACAAGGTCGGTGGTTTTGTCAGCGTGAATCATGCATTTGCAGTCCCAAAGATTGCAGCCCTCTTACCACAAATGCATTTCTACAAATGGGAAATACAAAGAAAAAAACTTGTCAGGTGGATTCCATCATTTTGGTGGGGAGTAGATGATGGATTGGCCCTACCAATGTCAAAACACACTTATATCTCTTGTGTCACTTTGTCACACTCCTTCACTCACCGGGTAAGTACTTGAAAAAGTTGTAATCAACACCTCACTTTTCAGGAAGCACCCACCTAATTTCTAGCTGCTGTAGGAGGTGCACGTTTTCTTCCATAAATCCCAACCACAAAATATTCTAAAAAGCATCAAAGCTGCAAGTGATTGTGACATGAAATCAACTTGCAGTTGGGTTTCAAGTCGAATAATGGCAGCAGGGCGCATAATATTACGACTTAAATTATTATTAATTTTTAAGTCATAGAATCTAAATTAGTATGAAAATTAGACCAAATAAAAGGAACAAAGCAAATTAACATATAACTAAGATGTTGGGTGTGACTGAACTCCAAGACTCTGCACGAGTGAGGGAGAAAAGGGTGTGTCCTGCCATCTGTAGTCACATTGGTCAATATGCAGTCTTTAAATTGACCTTTGGTTACGGGGTTGTGGGAATTGTGACCCCACTTTTTAGTTTTTGGCAAACTATTTGCTGGCCTTTTCTCCTTTCCCTGCCCTACGTATTGTATAGGCTCATCCCTCACTGCCCCACTTAACTTTTTTTGTTATAGCTCCAAATTATAGATAATAAAGCAAAATGTAAGAGTCGAATATATTAAAAAGAGATTATGTAACTATTTTTTGAACACGACAAACTATACTTCTTTTTTTTTTCTGTTTGAATTTTTACTATCAGTTTAAAATAATTGTGAACATCTAATTACATATAATAAGACTTATTATTCACACAAAAGTTTCTTCCACTGAGATCATAATTTGTCCAAGAATGTCAAATCATAAAAACATTTGGAGACAAAGGAAGCACAATAGCATGAGATCATAATTTGTCCAAGAATGTCAAATCATAAAAACATTTGGAGACAAAGGAAGCACAATAGCACGTCATGCCATACTAAATACTGTTGATTGTGACCAACAATATAATCCATGTGTCTCCAACAACCATTTTGCTAATGCACCAAAAAAAGCATTAATTTGCTCAAAAGCTTGGATGATGAAGAGGTTGCATTTTGGCTCGTAATGGACTAATGAAGTGATGGTCAATACCACTCACTTTAAAAGTGGGACTATATTTCATTAATAGGTAAATGACAGTTACACATTAGCAACAATCTCCAAAATTTGGTATTCAAATTACTTACTTTATAATTCCATGATTTCAAATAATAATAATATATCTAATTGCATACCCTACAATGGAATTTTTGCTTGCTCTTTTGCCCTCTATTTATAAATAATACTAACATTTGTATAACTATTAAAATTAGTATCAAATTATGAAAATAAATTTTTCTTTTTGACATCATTATATTTTACAAACAATAACAATAGTTCACATGGAAATTAAATTCCTTTATTTAAGACCTATTTAGTGTCAAAGACAAGTAGAATTTATCATTGAAAACCAATAATGTATTAAAAGGATAATATAATTAACTATTAGGTGCACTATTAATATGTATCTTAGTTCATATTATACAAAAAAAAAAATGTGATCTATGATAAATGTCCAGTTGAACAAAAATTCCTTTAAAGAAGGAAAAAGGGAACATTAATAATTGGGTTAGATTTGAACCAATCCAAACTCTTCAAGATAACGTTTGGTGCTCCCATTTGGTAATGACACACTCCAATATAATGCCAGTTAGGAGGATTTTTTTTTGTGAAAATGCTGAAGCGGTGTGACAATATATTAAAAGCCACCGGGTACTTTCTATAGTTGTTGTTGTTGTTGTTGTTTTTCAAATGTGAAAATGACACACTGATGTAAAAATATCCATTTGAGGATACATGACACACAATAATATAAACATGTATAAAACAATATTACAAAAATTATATTTTGTTGTTTTTTTTTTAATGTTCTTTAAGGTAATGTTGTAATTGTAAAAACCCAGGTAATTGCATATTACTTAATGAAAATGAGGAAAAACAACATCAAACACAATAAATTGATAATTAGTAGTTTAAAAAATTGGTTTAACTAAAATACAAACAATTATAAATTAAACTTGAATAAAATTTTATTCAAATACATTTTTCAACAAAAGAAATTTTATAGATTTATTTCCTAGAAATAAAATAAAATTATTTATAATTAATTTAAAATATAATTTTAAAGAATTTTTATTATTTTAATCTAAATTAGTTTGTTAATTGATTTATTTGGGATTTGATATTACATTTATATATTTACCCTTATGGTGTTTGTAGGATGTTTATGGTGGGGTGGATTTTAGAGAATAATGGAAATGTTTGGGTGATTTTTGGTCATTTATGAAATCAGAGTTGATTTTGACTAATATTGTATGAAAAAGGGTGGCTATTGGCTATTTAATTGTATAGGGGGCACGTCTCATCAAAGATGAAGGAACCCTAAAAAGCAGTTCCCACTCTTATAATTTTCTCTTCTTCGGTGGGCCAAAAACTGCTTCTCGACAAAAATTCCAACCCAACTTTGGAAATGATAGTTGTGTGTTGACACTATCACATATGAAATGATTTACATATACATATATTAAGAGTCTGGTAGAAACAATATTTTGATTGGTGGGAGGGGCAAAATTGGGAAATTGCTAACTTAACACACACATATATCCAAACATTGTACATAATTCATATGTTCACGTAATCTAAACAGAGAAAAAGGATCCAGTCGGATCTTTGAATTTGAAAGTAAGAGATCATGTGGAAATCAATGCATTACAAAAGATGAAACAAATTAGGTGGGCAACATATTAAAGAAAATCAATGCAGCACAAAAAAATAAACAAATTAGGTGGGCAACATATTTAAGAAAAAATCAAGTGGTAAATAAATATACAGTCCAGATTGAAAGAGAGAAAGAAAGTTATAAGTTCTTTCTTCTTTTTTTCTTTTTTTTTTTTGAAAAAGGAAAGTTGTAAGTTAGTGGGCAATCTCTTATTAAAGAAAGAGAAACAAATATGGGGTGTTAGCATGTGAAAGAGTCAGTAAAGCAATAGTTAGATATTTGCATATGAGACGAGAACAAGATAATGAAATGACATCAACTGGAAATCAATGCAACCAAAAATAAGAAAGAAATCAAGTATGCAAAAGTGGGTCGGATTTTTTAAGTGAGCCCAAATTTGGATATAAATATCCAGTCCAAATTGAATTTGCATTTGAGTGGAAATATTTACACTCTTCTAAAACTCTATATACATCATCTATTTTATTTATTTTCAAAATTTCAATGTTACCCTAGTTAAACCTTTGAAGAGGCGTGCTTGCCGCTGCAACTCTCTTATATGCATGCCACTAATGACTAGACACCCTTTTTACACAAGAATCTCAAATTTGTAACCCAACGGCAGACCTAAGATTCTAAAGGCCCAATACTAGATAATGACCCTTTTCTTCTCTTTTTCATGTCTTTGAAATAAATTTATATATATAATTTTTGTTTCTTTGAATTTAAAGTTGTATCAATTGTAACAACTTAGATATAAAGTCTAAAAAATACTGGCCAAATTAAATCTCTATTTTACTTGTCAGTCAAGCTCATTTAATGATATTGCTTTCTTTTTTCATTGTTTCTAACGTTTTTTATCTTAGAATTCCTAGTAGAAAACATTTACTTGGACAGCACATGTTTCACAAACTTTGTTGCATTGTTAAATAAGTCAATCCACAGGTCTATCTGAGGTCTTCCTATCAAATTTTGAATATTTCGTCTTTACGCGTACATGTTAGGATCCTGTTGTAGCATGTTAAGTCACTGTTAACAAGTGTCCAAACCCAACCCTCTTGCACTCTTTCTTATATCAATGAAGGTTGTGTTTTAAACTGCTTTTAAGATAACAATACACTGCAAATATAGACAAGAGTGTTAAAAGAAGAGTGAGAAAAAACAATCCGGAAAAGCACTTTCCAAAATGAGGAGGTCTAACTTTAAAGTACTCTAAACCCCTAGCTAGCCAAAATATGATTATGACCGATGGTATGTGCGAAGCACTTGGCAAGCACAAAGGAAGAAGAAATTTATTGATTGAAAGAGAAAAGCGAGAAGATATTTATGATGTTCGTGTGTCCCTCCATATATATATATATATCAAAAGCCTCAGTGCACCAGGTGTATTGTTTTATACATTGTATTTTCATTGGTTGGGTGCGTCACACTTATCAACTTAACTTGTAATTAGCATAACTACTCAGTCATCTCGAAAATTCAATAATTAAAGTCCAACGCTCCGGTGCTCAAAAACGAAAAACAGAAACATAGTGAAAATGGACATGCATTACCTGAAATGAAACTTGAAATTGACAAAATTGAAATTGTGTATGTCCAACGAAAATTACAGCTTGGAAAACTGTAACGGAATTTTTCATTGGCTGATATTAACTTAGAAAACTGATATGAACCATTTGATATCTATGTCACTTGGTTCATCCTTTATCCTACAACCCCTATCGCATGTTAATGGTTTCCAAATTTGGAAAAAAGTTTGTAAATGGTTTTCAAAGTTTGTACGAGTTGATGCTAATGCTTTCTAATGTCTGTAGACCCACTAACAGTGGAGAAATCAGAAGAGAGACAAACAAGTAGTGCAAATACTTTCCTTCCCATCTTTATTCCCACAATCATGATTAATTTCTAGTCACAAATCAACAACTAAAACAAGAAAATAAGACCCATTAACATTAATGAAAGTAATAAGGCTGCATGACAGTACTAACAAGTTATTTCAAGTTCAACCAGCAGTTGCCACTTCTCATATCACTGTTGTTGGTGTTGTTTTCTGTGATTCTTTTTCAACCAGCGGGAAAATGTGAATGACTCAGACATAAATCAGGTGCCCTTGGTATGATATCCTCACTCGTGTGTTGTGCTGTGTACATGTGTTTGAGTGTGGGTGTTATATTTACCTTAAACCTTGTACTAAATATTTTTAACAAATAAAATATTGAAACAAAATAAAAAATTAACTTTCAAAGAGATATGTTAAGTTCTTAAAGCTGAAAACAATCACTTTCGAAATCACAAAAAGCATGAGCGAGCCTCTAGGTGAATCATTATATGAACAGTGAACTTCATCTTCCAATTTCCATCCATCAATTCTGTCTTCAGCACCAAGCTCAGAAATGACACCAAGAACCGTCATTGCTCTCGGCGTTCGTTTCTTTTCAGGACTCATACCCATCATAGGAAAATTACCCGAAGCTAGATCTAAAAGATTGGAATACGATTTGGACATTATTTTCAACCATCCTTCTTTTTTTTTTTTTTTTTTTTTTTTTTATCTCATAACTCTCTCTAATACTATTATTATTATTATTATTATTATTATTATTTCACATAACATCTTTAATGGAATGATTTGAATATGATTTACTGCGAAGTTGAATGGCGTATTATTATTTTTATGTACAACTTGACCTCTAAAGAAGTCCGAATGCAAGGGTCGACAATAATGACTTCAACAAATGCAAGTTGGAAATCTAGTATTGTACAAAAATTATTATATATAAAGCTGGTTGACAGTATTTAGATCTTTGACTCTAGTTGCAAGACACTGGCACTATACTAAGCATGATCAAATAAACCAAAGTCTCGTTTTAGTTTAATATAAGATAAAGACCTTACATTAGTCTTTTGGGTAGAATCCTAATTCCAAAGTCATAAAATCTTTTTAAAGACAAGACAAAAGGAGCACATATTTTTCTTCGTATGGATGGTTGGACATATCTCCATTTATTAACGTGTTAAGAGTTCTATTTTGACTAACTTTATTTTAAATTTTGTGAGAATAATTTATTGATATTGTGTATGTGAATATATATTCTGATTGTATAATTAGTGGAAGTAATTATCTTCTATATTAAGGGAGTGGATATCCAAACTATGAGATTAATGTTCGATTTCAACAAATTCGGTAACTTTTGATCTGTAAAAGAGAAAAAAAAAAAGAGAGAGAATTGCCAATACGTCAAAAATTGTGCATAGTCTGAAAATCTATTTCACTTTCATAATAACCAAAGAAAAATTATTCTATATAAACTTATTATATATGTATGATAAAACTCAAATTCTCATCTAAAAACATGTAATGGAAGGTGTACACTATTCGATGTTATTGTAGTCCTTAACTCTAGCACAATTTGATATTATTCTAGTCCATAACAATGGCAAAATTATTGCTATTGCTGTGTATTGTATTTTGATTCTGTAACATGTAACATGGCCTAAAGAAGTTCTAATACAAGTGTCAGCAAGAATGACTTTAAGAAATGTAAGTTGATAATTCTAGTATTGTACAAAAGTTAAAATATATACAGTTGGGTTGCAATCTTGCAAGTTGCAATACATGACCTAACATACGTAGTTGTCGGACACTATTACTAATCGAAGTCTAGATTTAGTTTAATAATGATATATGAAGAAAATATTTGAGCATCATGAGGGGCCTTTTGGGAATTGGATTCATCTTATGTTTTGTGTCATTTGAATCATTTTGGACCATTTGTTTACTTCATTCCTACTATTGATTATCACAAATATTACTATGCAATCAATTTCCAAGCAAGAGTGATTTTCTTTTTCTTGTTTCGTCAAGCTTCATATGTTTATTAAACCCACAAAGAAAACATGAAGCTTTGTCGATCTAATTCATTCTTCTCACATATTTGCAGGCATGACGTAACCTTATCTTTGTACCATTTATGAGCAAACTTTGGCTTGTATTTAGATTTCATGTATTGGTTCAGCATTTGAATTATAAATTTCCCAACGCAATTCAATCAGTGCATAGTGAAGCATGATCTGCTAGTTTCAATCGAACGAGTGCAAGCTACTAATTTGGGATTAGAGAAGAATAATTTAATTAAAGAGATTATTATCGTCATATTTGATATTTTAAAGAGTATAAGGAAATAATCAGTTTTAAAAATGTTAAAGCGTATAGAGAGTAAAAACATTTTTGGGAACTTTTTGGATGGTAATAAAATCATCCTTATTTTAATCTTTTGACAGTTTCATCAAAAGGTAATGTTAAAATTTTGAATGCTAACATGCAATAATTTGGTTTGCAAACAATTTTAGAGAGGGGTAGATATAGCTATTAATAATGTTTTTTCGGAAATCTATTTCTAGTATTAAAACTACATAATCTTATATTTTGTTTAAAGGTGAGAATTTCATATTTTAATCCAAGATTTTATTGTTTAATATTTTCGACTAAGTTTTTTGTGTGTACAATAGAAAGTGAGAATAGATCGAATTAAGAGATTATAAACGTTCATTTGATAGTGAATTGATTTTCTTTTAATACCGAGTTGTTTGTGACCAAAGGACAAAAATAGTTAACACATGATTTAATTGTTAATTTGTGAACAAAAGATAGTATTATGAAACTCATTTTCATGGTTTGACATATTTTTAAAACACACATGCTTTGGCATTACAAGACAAGTGGGTGCTGTGAAAATATGGTGTGGTTACTTGTAAGGATACGTATATGGTGCGGTGAAGGTTTGGTCACGGGTTTGAGTGCATGCCACTTGCATGCATGCCTTTGTTGGCAATGATGTTGCAGGATGCATTTAATATGAAAACTACACTATAATATATATATATATAAATACATACACACATCATGTGATTCTTTTAATGCGGTCATGAGCCATGGCCATATACTAGAATGAAAAAAAGACCATGTGTAGTAATACTCATGACTATGTGGGCTAATGGTCCCAACCCATTACCAAATGGCCTTGTATAGGAATCATATGGTCACTCTCGTTTTATTTCATTAAAAAAAAAAGGAAAAAAAAAAAAAAAAGAAAATAACGTCACTCACGTTTTGCCAATATAGTACAAATGCCCCTATCATGAGATTGAATACAACCAGCTAAGAAGTGGAAAATGACAGTCACATGCATCAACGTTGTTTGGTGATAGTTACACACAAATCTCAAAACAATTTAATTTAATTTAGTGGGCAATCTCTTATAAGTCACTGCTTTGGCTCTCAGCCCCAACGATAAGTTGCTCTTCTCTTCCGGTCACAGTAGACAAATCAGGGTCTGGGATTTATCCATGCTTAAATGTCTCCGCTTTTGGAAGGTATGCATATGTTAATTCATGTTCAACAACTAAATTTGAGGTCAGGGTGGCGGAGTTCATTGACAGGTCGGTGCATAGCTGGGACCTGGATAAACTGAAGCAAGTGTTTTGCCCAATGGACATCAATCTCATTACCTCTATCCCAATCCCCTTCCGAGCTCAGCCGGATGAATGGGTCTGGCATTTCGATAAGAGGGGCACCTACCTGGTCAAAAGCGGATGTCGCCTAGCCTTTCAG
This sequence comes from Nephelium lappaceum, assembly GCA_021234005.1. Classification (NCBI taxonomy): domain Eukaryota; kingdom Viridiplantae; phylum Streptophyta; class Magnoliopsida; order Sapindales; family Sapindaceae; genus Nephelium; species Nephelium lappaceum. Next base: position 6,224,842 of record CM038000.1, on the reverse strand, counting down.
CTCTCCCACCCCAGTTCTCCATCCTGCCCCTCTTCCTCTCAACTCTGGTGGCGCAGATTCTGGAACATGCGCATCCCACCCAAAGTGAAAATCTTCTCCTGGAGATGTTGCGTTAATGCTCTTCCTACCTGTCAAAATCTGTTTCGCAGGAATATCGTCCCATCGGATAGATGTCCGAGTTGCAAGGCTTCCACAGAATCTGCTCACCATGCCATTTTTGGGTGTAAGTCGGCTTCGGAATCCTGGGCCACAACTCCCTTTGCTTCCCTTCTCAGAAGCCTTCCGCAGGCCCCTTTCCTGGACATGCTCAGGCTGGTCTCCCAAAATTACGGCTGGGATGGCCTGGGCCTCTTTTGCGTCCTAATGTGGTGTACCTGGTGGAACCGCAATGCTGCAATCCATGAGGGCAGGGTGAAGGCTCCTGGGGACGTCCTGGAATTCGCTCTTACTTTCTTAATTGAGTTCCAAAGCTCTCAGGGGTGTATCTCGATCCCTAGTGTGCCCCCTCTTGTAAGGCAGGCTAGCTCTTGGTGCCCCCCTCCGCGTAACTGCCTCAAGCTGAACACAGACGCAGCTGTCAGATCAGGTTTCCCTTCATTGGGAGTCGGAGCTGTAATCAGAAACGATTCGGGTGCGGTCGTGGGTGCCCTGTCCAAACCTCTTCCAGGTAATTTTTCAGCTGAGATGGGGGAGTTCCTGGCTTTGAGAGAAGGCCTCCTTTTTGCAAAATCCTTAGGCCTGAAAATTTGGGAGGCTGAAGTGGACGCTGTTAATGTGGCTTCCAGATGTTCCTCTGTTGCTCTCCTCCCTGTGGTGGATTGTTTTGATTGTAATGATGATGCTGTAACCATTATTGAAGATATCAGGAGTCTTAGTCAAGACGTGGGAGGCTGTTCTTTCAGTCACACTCCTAGGACGGGCAATGTAGTCGCCCATCGGTTAGCCTCATGGGCTGGTAGTCTGGGCTTGGTTAAGTCCTGGCAGAATGTATCCTTTTCCCTTCTGCTCTCTTCTTGCTAATATATTGGCTTCTTTTTTTTTAAAAAAAAAAACTAAATTTGAAATGGACTGACATGTTTGTATACAGGGCCATGATGCTCCTGTTATTGACATGGCGTGTCATGCCTCAGTAGGACTGCTTGCCACTGCTGGAGCTGATAGGAAAGTGCTTGTCTGGGATGTTGATGGTGGCTTCTGCACTCATTTCTTCAAAGCTCACCAAGGAATTGTTACCACTGTCATCTTCCATCCTGACTTTCATAAATATCTTGTATGTTTTCTTTTCTACCATTATAATCTGACAGTTGCTTCACAACCTGATGATTTCTTCTTTGTGCTTGTAGCTCTTCTCTGCAAGTGATGATGCAACTGTACAGGTTTGGGATCTTTTAGCCAAGAAGTGTGTTGCAGTTTTGGAGAAACAGTTTTCAGCTGTTACTTCTTTGGCTCTGTCCCAAGATGGATGGACGTTGGTCAGTGCCGGCAGAGATAAGGTAAGTCTCTAAAGAATTTCTCTGTTTTATTAATGGATGCACTGTGTCTTCATTTGTGCCAAGCATTAAGGCTTTGATGTTCTATGCCTGTTATCTTTTGGAAAAACATGACTAGTTGATGATTTTGGATGGTGCTACTTCCTTTGTGGCTAAAATACTGTGAAGTCACCTCAGAATTACATTCCAAGGACAAGCAGAGTCGAGTAATGGACATGATTTGTTATCTGGTTGTCATAGTTTTGACGTAGGTCTGGACTTTGTATTCTGACCCCAGAGCTTCCAGATATTATGAAGATCAAAAATTAATTTTTTTAGATTTCAACATATGCTTATGCTTATTCATGCTACTTTTTCCATAATGCATATAATGCATCAAAAATTAATTTTTCCATAAAATGGGCTGTCATATAATGCATCTTATTAATGATTTCAGGTTGTGAACTTGTGGGACCTTCATGACTACAGTTGCAAGATGACTGTACCGACTTATGAGGTGGTTGAAGCTGTGTGTATAATACATTTGGGGACCCTTTTTTCTTCATTTTTGAGTCATACAATCACCAACCGCAGAAGAAAAAGAGTTTGTCACTGGACATTCACTTCATCGCTGTTGGTGAACGTGGGGTTGTACGCATATGGAATTCTGATTGGTAAAGAATAATGTTGTTTTTAAGTACTTTGAGATGTCTAAATATAAGCATGTAGGATTGACCACACATTTAATTTCCTTATTCTTTTCTTGCTTTCCCCCTTGAAAATTAATAAATCTTGTATCTTCTATAACAAATTTCTTTGATGAATTTATATAATTTAGGTCTTTTTCATTCTGACAGTGCAGCATGTCTGTATGAGCAGAAGACCTCAGATGTCTCATTTAGCTCTGACACGGGAGAGTCGAAAAGGGGTTTTACTGCCGTTATGATGTTGCCTTTAGATGAGGGGCTGCTTTGTGTGACGGCTGATCAGCAGTTCTTTTTTTATACACCAGAGGAACTCCTTGATAAGAAACCGGAGTTGATACTAAGCAAAAGGCTCATTGGGTACACTGAGGAGATTGTGGATATGAAATTTTTGGGTGATGAGGAACAGTATCTTGCTGTTGCTACAAATCTTGAACATGTAAGTTCTTTAATATACATTTTTTTCTCTATCTAGAACTTGAGATGTTTGATCTGCTGATGGGCTACTACTGGAGACCCAAAGTCTAATGGTTGTTATATAGATTCTAAATAGTCATTTTGGTTTTTGAATGTAAACTTTTGTTCAACAGTTTCTTGATGGACATTTTCATTCCAATGTTGTAGAGGCCTTTAATTGATATTGTCCAAAATTTTCTGAGCACTGCTTTTAGTCATGAATGTATTTTTTAGGGAGGTACATGATGTGTGTACTAGCTCACATAATTTTGTAAGTATTTTCTAACGAACTTTAACATTTATCTTTATGTCCCAAAGCATGTTTATTTAAGTTCTCTTTATATTGGTTGGTTCAGTGATCACACCATCAAGGTCTGGAGTTTGGATGATCTCTCAGATGCGTGGAACAGCCTATTAACTTGAAAGCTAAAGCAGTTGTGGTGGCACATAGTAAAGGTATAAATTCTCTGGCTGTTGCACCAAATGATAGTTTAGTTTGTAGTGGTTCTCGGGTCATTTGTTTTAAGCATTGTTTTGTTTAATGTTGAATTTACAGTAGATTTTGTCTACTTATAATTGATGTTATTAATTGTTAAACAAAAAGAAATCTACAGCTACTAAGTTGCGATAGCTTCATGCAGGTTATATGCTTTTTCTCTAAAGAAAGAGAAAGAAACTTATGTATTAGTTTTTCCAATAAGTTTATTTAAAGAAACTTATGTGTTAGTTTTTCCAGTAAGTTTATTTACTTCCCTCCTGGATTCTTTTGTTGATCAGGATCGCACTGCATGTGTCTGGAGGCTTCCAGATCTGGTTTCTGTAGTTACACTTCGAGGCCATAAAAGAGGGATTTGGTCTGTAGAGTTTTCACCAGTTGATCAAGTTGTCATAACTGCTTCTGGTGACAAAACAATAAAGATGTGGTCTATATCCGACGGTTCATGCTTAAAAACTTTTGAAGCACACATCTAGTGTACTAAGAGCATCTTTTCTTACTCGTGGGGCTCAAATTGTTTCTTGTGGTAATTAGACGTGCTGTTTCTTGATTTTTCTTTTAAAGTGATGGCATATTTGATGAACCAAGTATGACATTTAGGTGCTGATGGTTTGGTAAAGCTATGGATGGTCAGGACTAGTGAATGTATCGCCACGTATGATAAGCATGAAGACAAGGTGCTGCACTTGTTTCCATTTGAATAACTGTCTTGTTCTGAAGAAATGCTATATTTGGTAATTTCATTTTGTTGAACTATATGTTACTATTTGGCTTACAGGGATTGAATGAATTATATGCTGTCTGATTGCTACTCATGTTAAAATGAAAGGAAGACTAAATCCATGGACCTATTATTATCTTGTGTATACAAGTGTCTGCTGTTTGTTAAATTGCAGTGCATTGACATGCTAAGTTCTTTTAACCAATTGCATTGGAATGCATATCTTTTCGATACATTGTATGATTTCCTCATGAGATGGGGATTCCATCCCTGGTTAAGGGAAAACTAGAAAGAGCGGAAATTTTCATCCTTGATCCACCTCGAACCTGTAGCAGGGTGGAATGGGTCCAGAAGTGGACATCTATGTTTTTATATCTTCAAACCTACTGTAAACTCACACAATAACACTATTTATTATAATGTTTTTATTATTGTAGAAATGCATCTCTTTGTAATATCTTAACTGTTGCCCCACTAGTTCTTGATTTGTTGGCCTAAATTAAAATCTCTTAATGTATATACTGAAATGTTTTCAAAATGCTTTTAATAAATTTGCTGTACTCTCTTCTCCTTCAAGATTGTGTAAGGTATTGTTAAATATCCATTTTTCTTAATATGTATAGTTTATCATTATTCAATATTTGAATTCTTTCTGCGTTCCAAGAATAATGTGGTTCGTTAACTTAAATCCATATTTTCTTTACTATATATTGTATATTTTTCCTTAAATTTTTATTTGGTCTGTTTTCTTTTGGATATAAAAATTTCTGGTTTGCAAGTTTGGGCCTTGGCTGTTGGGAAGAAGACAGAAATGTTTGCAACTGGTGGCAGTGATGCTCATGTCAATCTGTGGTATGATTCAACTGCTTCTGATAAAGAGGAGGCTTTCCGTAAAGGGGTGAGTCATTTGGTCACTGTTTGGGTTCTATTCCTTGGCATCATAAAGCAAGTAATAGCTGTAGCTCTTTTTTTTGTAATGTTATATCAGGTGATCATTATGATTGTGATTTATTTGTTATATCAGGTGAGCGAAGCATGAAATAAGTAGGTTGGTAGCACCTCTAGTGTATTATTTCAGTGTTGCTTGCCTCCTTAGTGCTAGGTTGCCCTATGCTAACTAGTGTGATTGCTTTATCCAATTTGAACATAATATTTGTGCAAGGATGAGCAATTGCTACTGAACAACCTTTTGTTAGTGTATTATAATTTGGTATTGCAAATGAAAATGTGGAGCTCTTTCGAAGTTTAGGATGTGATTTGCTCTTTAATTTACATTTTTTGTGTCGGATGTATTTAATTTCTCATTAGGCCAGTGATATCCTGCACTGCATCACAAACTATTGATATCTGCCCCATATCTGATTAACCTGGAGCATGTTCGCAATTTCCACCACTAAATGGTTCTGACTAAATATATCTTAATATTTTGCTCAATCTTAATAGTTAATAATATAGTGTTCTGTGCAATAGTTAAATATATATCTATCTGATGTCAATGCAGGAGGAAGGGGTGTTGAAAGGTCAAGAATTAGAAAATGCCCTGTCAGATGCTGACTACACTAAAGCAATCCAAATTGCATTTGAACTTCGCAGGCCTCATAAACTTTTTGAGTTATTTGCCAGACTTGCGGGTAAGCATTAATCTCTTATAACCCTACTTTCTCTGCACTGTTGTATTGTTCTTACCGAGTTCTTTGCAGCAAGATAGAGGCAGAACATCAAATGGAAAAAGCCCTTCATGGCCTTGGTAAGGAAGAGTTTCGTCTACTTTTTGAATACATTCGAGAATGGAATACAAAGCCAAAGTTGTGTCATGTGGCTCAAGTTGTGCTCTTTCAACTTTTCAACATCCTTCCTCCTACAGAGATCATTGAGGTAATGTGTTTCTGATATGCCTTTTTCTAGCTTCTTTTAAAAGTTAATTTCTTTTATCCTTTGAAATTTACACAAGAGCTTTGTGGCAATTACACGAGTCTTACGTATCTTAAAAGACTTCTATTAAGTGGACTCTTCCAATGGCACACAATTACTGTTTTCCAATTTAGGAAAATATAAATATTCGGTCTATACCATAACCAATCCCATTAATGTGAACACAGAAAGGTTTTTTTATTTTTAATTTTTTTGAAACTTACACAGGAAGTTGTATGCCACCCATTAATTGAGTTAGGTGGCCTGGTGGTTACTGGTTAGTGTGTATAGTTAAAACCAGAATCTCTGTCCAGTTTCATAAAAATAAAAAGCAGAATCACTGTCTCTCTAACACGTATCCCTTGCAGTGCAACCATGTCCAGCCCATCACCCAAACTCATCTGCAGCGACCCTGCTGTCTTTTTTTTTTCGCTTCCATCACTCCTAATTTATGCATGTTTATGGCTCTTCAATTTGTACTCAATGAACATAAAGAGGTTTGGATGATTATTGTGAACATCTAATTACATAAAATAAGACTTGAATATTTGTTACCAACATGGAAGGAGAGGTGGACCGACCGTGCACAACACAATGAAGTGGTGTGCATGCCATTAGATTTTGTTATTATCAATCAACAATTAAAATTGATGATTAGAAATAAATGAAAGTAGAATGTAGATCATGAGAAATGGGGTGGGGGGGATGGTATGGAATAGACGCCGTCCGATGCTAGCACCAACTCCGACCTTGTCGCTGTCCATGCTTTAGATGTTCGCCACGTGGTTCAATTGAACAAATATTCCTTTAAAGAATGAAAAAGGAAACAATAACAATTAAGTTAGATTTAAATGAATCGAAGCTCTCCGGGATAACATGTAGTGCTCCCATTTGGTAATGCCACACTGCAATATAATGCCAGCTAGGAGAATTTGTTTCACTAAATGAATTGTAGTATTGGACGCCATGCAACGGTGATGTTCAACCAATTGAAGCAGAGTGAAGTGTGATGGGACATGTGGATGCACTTGAGGTTCAACTTCTGATGTCTAATGGGCCAACCGATGTGAAGACTAAAGTGTCTGCAGCAACAAAGACTTGTGATAGGCTGTTAACAAAGACTTTAGGCGTTACAAAAAAAACCAAAACAAAGACTTTGGGAAGAACAATCTGTCACCTTTGGACTAGCAGTGATTAGTTAGTTAGTTCGAGCTGATGAGACAAAATATTTTAAAGAGACCACCAACGACTTGGTCAATCCTAACACGTGTGAAAAAATTTAAGCACAAGACACATCAACTTTCAGTTCAAATCTTATTTTGCTTTTTCATCGAGCATTCGACTCCAAATTTCATTATCCATATTATACCTACAATATCTTCTAATGGGCCCCTCCTATTGGCCTCTTCCTTAAAAAAATAAGATGCATATCCTATGTTTCTTTTTCGTCATGTTTTCAACATACATGCAATCAATATCTTCTAGTGGGCCTCTCCAATTGTTTTTTCCCTTGACAAAATTAAGAATAAGATCACGTGCATACAAATACGAGAGCAAGATTTCCAACACACACATATCGTTTGAAGGTGTTTGGTGGACCGAGTGGAGACTCTTAACTCGATGTAGTCATGAGTTAAGTGTGTGAGTGAATCAGTATATATACAAGCATGTGTAACTAGGAATTAGGGATGACAAAATTATCCGGTCCAATCCAAATCCAGTCCATTCGGAGCGAGTTTTGGGCGACAAGTAACGACTCATTTGAGACATGAGTCGAGTTTGGGGCAACTCTTAAAAATTTCATATTGGATTTGGAGCAAGAAAATTCGGTAACCCGATCTATATATAAACATTAAAAAAATCCCTAAATTTGCAATTATGTATCAAAAGAACTTATTACATGGTATCTAAGTCTTTCACTGTTAATTGTCAAAGTTTTTATATGAATTTGAAATTGTTTTAGAAGGATCGTGGATATCATAACCAATTTGTCTTTTATATATATATATATTAATTATATTATTAATTAAAAACTAAATAGGGTCAATTGATCGGATTCGGGGTAAATCTCTTCAATCGGGTTGGCCTCATTTGGAGCGTGGGTCAGACTTGGGGCATAATTAAAATATTTAAAAGAAATTGAAAAAATTAAACTTCTACCGTCCATCTTTAAGATGGACGATGGATATCACAATTAAAATATAACAAAAATAAATTGAAAATTACTAATTTATGTGTGTTTATGGCTCTTCAATGTGTATTCCATCAATAGAGAGATGTTTGGATTATTATTATTATTGTGAACATCTTGTTATCACTTGATATTTGATAATATCATGATGTTCCCTAAAAACTTTATAACAAGTAAGGTGCGATTGCTTTGGGATTTCATAACTTGAAGTGAATTCAGGTCCATGAATTACACAAACTTCTCTTAGATTTTGTTGACTAACAATTTGACTGGATGGGCTATTAACTTGGAAAGGGTAAAAATTGAGTTTAAACGTAATCGAAAGGAACAATAAATAAAATAAATAAATAGTATTTAATATCAATCAACAAACACTCAACAAAGAGCACCGTCTCTCTCTCACAACCTACTTCCTTCAACCCTCTCTCTCTCTCTTCCTCGGTTCATCTAGCCAATTTCTTAATTTCTCTCTTTTCTTCTTCTTCTTCTTCTTCTTCAACTCTTAACAAACTATCCTTACATCAAAATAGAACACAGCGCAGATGTTTCAATTTCCTTGCACAGTCCATCATCATAGAGCCCAAATGGTTCCAGTTCCAAGCATGGTCAATCGCCTTCTGTGGAGCAGTTGACCACCTCAGCTGTGTCCATTCCATCGGAGCAGATATCTGCTCCGTTACAAACGGTGGGGCACTCTATTACCATTCCTGAGTAGCCACCGGTGGAGGACAGGGAGGGAGAAGCCACAAATTGGATCAAGGAGAATTGCAACACAATCATCATGGTCACAATCCTGATGGCCGGCTTGGCCATCAATGTTGCTTACAATACCCAGGTGGAAATTGGGAAGACGACGAGGGCTCTCATTGAGCTGGCCATCCTATTTTGGCCACTAACTATCTGTTCGCTTATCACTTGTTCGTTTCGACAAATGCAACGAGCTTACTGTCTTTCTTCACCATCATTGTCATATTGTTGTGTGGCTTCCAATTCAACCACCAGATATACATTTGTTTTTTTTGGCTCTCAACTAGATGTCCATCGACGGGATTCTCAGCACATACTTTGTGTATCTTGAAGTGGTGGTCGAGTTCTACGTTTCCAATGTAGCAGGCTTAGTTATACTGGCCTTGTTATGGCTTGGGCTCTGGATCCTTCTTGCTGCTGCGCACGCCGTACTATCACTTGTTCTGTTATCACTTATTCATATGGTTGCTGAGAAGGGCTATCAAATGGATCATTAACAAACTGAGCTCAACAAATTGATGATCCATTTGATAGCCCTTCTCAACAGCCGTACAAATAAGTGATAGCAGAACAAGTGATAGTACGGCGTGCGCAGCAGCAAGAAGGATCCAAAGTCCAAGCCATAGCAAGGCTAGTATAACTGAGCCTGCTACGTTGGAAACGTAGAACTCGGCCACCACTTTAAGATACACCAAGTACGTGCAAAGAATCCTGCCGATGGACATCCAGTTGAGAGCCAGAAAAAATCAAATGTATATCTGGTGGTTGAATTGGAAGCCACACAACAATGTGGCAATGATGGTGAACGAAGATAGTAAGCTCGTTGCATCTGTCGCAGCAAACAAATGATAGGCGAATGGATAGTTAGTGGCCAAAATGGGATGGCCAGCTCGGTGAGAGCCCTCGTCGTCTTCCCAGTTTCCGCCTGGGGTGTTGTAAGTAGCATTGATAACCAAGCTGGCCATCAAGATTGTGGCTATGATGATTGTGTTGCGATTCTCCTTGATCCAATTTATGGCTTCTCCCCCGTCGTCCTCCACCGGCGGCTGCTCAAGAATGGTAATGGACCGGTTGTAACGGAGCGATTATCTGCTCTAATGGAATGGACGCAGCTGAGGTGGTCAGCTGCTCCACCGAAGGTGATTGGCCATGCGCGGAAATAGAACCATCTGGGCTCTATGATGATGGACTATGCAAGGAAATTGGAACATTTGCGCTGTGTTCCATTTTGATGTAAGGATAGTTTGTTAAGAGTTGAAGAAGAAGAAGAAAAGAGAGAAATAAAAAAATTGGCCAGATGATTTGAGGAAGAGAGAGAGAGAGGGTTGAAGGAAGCAGGTTGTGAGAGAGAGACGGTGCTCTTTGTTGAGTATTCATTGATTGATATTAAGTACTATTTATTTATTTTATTTACTGTTCCTTTCGATTACATTTAAACTTAATCATTTATCCTTTCCAAGTTATCAGCTCATCGTGACGGGTCCCAAACCTATAACCTATCAGGCAACCCGTCCGGCACTCCACAGAAGCCTTCTAGACGAAATGTTAATCGACTGAAAAGTCTCCGCGAAGCCAAGCCGTGAATGTTTTTGAAATCTCTTATTAAAACATCCTTAAAGTTTTCTAATGGTGCGAAATTTGGTGGATTTTTTTTTTTTTTTTTTTTTTTTTTGCTTTTCGAATAATTTTATAAAATAGGATTTTAAAAATTTTGGCAGCATAACGACTGCATTTCTGGTGATCCCACCTATAAGAAAATCAAGTAAAACCTGTACACTTCTATAGCAATTATTTTTCTCAACTTCTAGGCCTCAAGCCTTCATTTCCAATCTACAAACAACCACAAAACAGTTTATGGAATTTCAAAAGAAGAACTTAAAACATTTCGTTTCATGAATATGTATGAATTACAAAAGTTCTATTTAATGTCAATTCAAAGTTTACAAAAGCCTAAAAGTGATGCACATTCATGATCAAATACAAAATATTACAATTTCAATGCAACTACACCCGACGTGCCCACTAGTCTGTGGTAGGGGTCTCTAAAGCTGTAGCGCTTGCACCTGCACCTGGGGAGGTTTGTTTTGGAAACGTAAAGTAAAGTGTGAGCTAATAAGCTCAGTGAGTGTTAAGTTCTCTAACTAAACTACTTTAGAAAAATACTTCTCTAAAAGTTTATTAAACATAATGCGATTGTTTAAGATAAATATGCCACATAAAAGAGATTGAGAAATTGAAAACCTTAACTGTAATATGCATATATATATATAACATTTGATAATAGAATAATCATACGTATTAAAAATGAATAAATAAAGCAGCATATACATTTCATACATGTCATAAATCATGAGTGGTGGTACTTAATTTATTAAAATTATTTACATGTAATAAATCAACCACCATTGCCTATATATCACTTGGCACCCTAGGTACATGACAGAGCGGAATTTCCCATCACTCCAAGCGGCATTACTCATCGCTTAGGTCATTTGTCCGGTCCCACGTAACAGAAAACCTCGTCGCTACGGGAAGATAGCCATTATATTCCTCTATACGTGCGTGGTTGACACACTGACTGGACTAACTGACTTAGCCCTTTTTTCGCGGGTACCTCCCGCTGTTAGTATGGTTAGTGACAGACATCCCTGACACTACCACGCACGTCTTTAGGGTACGCTTCACCGGTTACAATTCACTGAGATACTTAGAAGGCGTGCCATAAGCTAATAAAAACATTTTCTTTTCGCTGCTTTTCATTTTCATAATTTCTATTTCATAAATTTTTCATAATATCATGTACAAGTTTTTCATAATATTTTCATTTGAATAAAAATTTATATAAAACATTTCATGACATATAATTTGTATATTTCATAATTACTCATTTAATCATAAAACAATTGCATAAAACATTTTATAAAATCATTCACATAAAATACTTTGAAAGAACACTCACCTCTTTTCCTTTAGTTGTTTTTTTTTTTTTTTTTTTTTTTTTTTTTTTTCTGTCTTATGCGAGTTCCGTCTGGTCCTCGTTACCTACGTAGTTATAATGCTAGTCTTAGAGAATTTCGCAAACAATTTCAATTTGCTTGCAATTTAAATATATCACATTTCTACCAACGTATCAAGTCACAATAATCACATGACTACGGAAAGTCTTCGAAAAGTCTTCGAAAAGTCTTATTTTAGTCGCGACAACACTAGTTTTTTTGTTTTTTTTTTTCATGCCGTATTTACGTCCAACATTCATAAAACAATGCCAATTTCATGTCATTTCAAACAAAATTCTATAATAACTCAAAATTGCACCTTATGGCCGAACCTAACCATAACTCATCATCAATTGAGTTTTCATCCATTTCCAAGTTAATTCCATTATCCATCTACCTCATAAGATCATTTACATCATTCAAAATAAAAATCCACCATTCTAATCACCCTATAGCCGAATGCACATCACACTAAAATCCACATCGTCACATTTCATTTCAACATTATTTTCCATTTGAGTGATAAAATCGTTCATTGGCCGTAACATGCATATATTCATCATGCATTCATTTTTCATATTTTTCACTTGCATGTACATCCTCAAATATCATGTTATCAAATTAAAATTTATTTTGGAACATCAAAAACTTCTCCTAGCCATGACCAATCATGCATTCAACATCAATCTTCATTCAAACTTTCATCAACCTTCATGCATGGATACTTTCATCACATTTTCATCATATTTTAATCTCAAAATCTCAAACAAACATTTATGGAATCACAACAGCCCGTCCATCACATTTCTCATCCATTTTCACATCAAAGTTAAAGAGAAAATCATTACTAACCTCTAAAATGACTTAGTATGGATGTAGTCTTGTTGTTTGTTTGCTCTCCCTTCTTGAATGAGCTTGAATGGACCCAAAATCACCTTGAAATTACATGGAACAACTTGCTGCCCCTGACTTCATGTATTTCATCCATCAAAATCAAAGAAAATCACACTAATCTCTTAAAGTGAATGAGGATAGGTCTTATCTTGGTTTCTAGCTTGTGTTTTCCTCTTGGATGAGTTAAAATCCTTCAAAAATCACCCATAAACTCCATGGTTGGGCTGCTGCACGTTTTTCCCTTCTCCTTGCCATCCAACACCCTCTCTTTCTCTTCTTGGCCGAAAACACTCCACTCACACACACAATTGACTTCACTTTTTCATTTTTCATGCATTCTAGTATATATACTCTACCATTTAATTGATAATTGCCTTAGAGTTGCTTTAATCTACAAGTTTGCCATCCTTGCATGCTAGCCAAGTGTCCAACATGCATCATTTCTCTTGCCAAGTGTCACCCATGCATGCATTCTTCATGACACGTCAACCATGCATAAGATCTCTTTACACATGTCTTCCATGCACACTCCCCTTTTGACAAGTGTCTTACATGCATACTACTCTCATGCCACATGTCCTTCATGCATGCATTCTAGCCCCCCACTTGTCCACCCATTCTTATTTCTTTTCGTTTGAATCTTTCGGAACGCCCGAATTCGGTTTTTCCGTGACTTTTTCAAAATTGTTTGAAAACTCTGCGGGGCCTAAATTTGGACTTCCTAAATGTTTCTAGTGAGCTTGGTAACTCTTAATTGTCATCCTAAACCCTTTTTCGGGTCTCCGAAAATTCACTCGATCGGCTTAGGGGATTTTCGGATAGGTTCCGTTTCGATTCGAATTTCGTTCAAAAGTGTCTTTTAAGGTTCTAAGGTGTTTCTTAAGCCTATCAACACTCATTTCGACACTTTTCTAAATTTTTGAGAATCCTTGAAAATCCTTCCGGGATTTTCGGTCGGTCGAATTTCGAAAACATTTTCGGTTCGTTGGGAAGCCTACCGAAATGGTACGGATGCATTCAAAATACATTTTAAACACTTTATCATATCAAAATAAGGTCATACATATCATCGTACAAGCTACATATATAATTCTGAAATGGCATGTTACACATCCAGTCAAACTGTTAGTCAACAAAATTTAAGAGAAGTACGTGTAATTCATGGATCTGAATTCACTTAAAGTTATGAAATCCCAAAGCAATCACACCTTACTTGTTATAAAGTTTTGAGGGAACATCACATATCTTTAAGTGAATTCAGATCCATGAATTACACAAACTTCTCTAAGATTTTGTTGACTAACAGTTTGACTGGATGAGCTGATAACTTGAAAAAGGCAAAAATTTGAGTTTAAACGTAATCAAAAGGAACAGTAAATAAAATAAATAAATAGTACTTAATATCAATCAACGAACACTCCACAAAACTCAATAAAGAGCACATTCTCTCTCTCACATCCTGCTTCCTTCAACCCTTTCTCTCTCTCTTCCACGGTTCATCTGGCCAATTTGTTGATTGCTCTCTTTTCTTCTTCTTCTTCAACTCTTAACAAGCTATCCTTACATCAGAATGGAACACAGCGCAGATGTTTCAATTTCCTTGCATAGTCTATCATCACAGAGCCCAGATGGTTCCTGTTTCGCGCTTGGTCAATCACCTTCGGTGGAGCTACTGACCACCTCAGCTGCGTCCATTCCATCGGTGGGGCACTCAATTACTATTCCTGAGTAGCCGCTGGTGGAGGACGACGAGGGAGAAGCCACAAATTAAATCAAGGAGAATCGCAACACAATCATCATGGTCACAATCCTGATGGCCGGTTTGACCATTAATGTTGCTTACAACACCTAGGCGGAAACTAAGAAGACGACGAGGGCTCTCACCAAGTTGGCCATCCTATTTTGGCCACTAACTATCCGTTCGCCTATCACTTGTTCGTTGTGATAGATGCAACGAGCTTACTGTCTTCATTCAGCATCATTGCCACGTTGTATGGCTTCCAATTCAACCACCAGATATACATCTGGTTTTTTTTGGCTCTCAGTTATATGTCCATCGGCAGGATTCTCTGCACGTAGTTTGTGTATCTTGAAGTGGTGGCCAAGTTCTACATTTCCAACGTAGCAAGCTCAGTTATACTGGCCTTACTATGGCTTGGGCTCTAGATCATTCTTGCTGCTGCACACACCGTACTATCACTTGTTCTGTTATCACTTATTCGTATGGTTGCTGAGAAGGGCTATCAAATGGATCATCAACAAACTGAGCTCAACAAATTGATGATCCATTTGATAGCCCTTCTCATCAGCCGTACGAATTAGTGATAGCAGAACAAGTGATAGTACGGCGTGCACAGTAGCAAGAAGGATCCAAAGCCCAAGCCATAGCAGGGCCAGTATAACTAAGCTTACTACGTTGGAAACGTAGAACTCGGCCACCACTTCAAGTTACACCAAGTACGTGTAGAGAATCCCGCCGTTAGATATCCAGCTGAGAGCCATGAAAAACCAGATATATATTTGGTGGTTGAATTGGAAGTCACACAAGAACGTGGCAATGATGGTGAAGGAAGACAATAAGCTCGTTGCATCTGTCGCAACAAACAAATGATAGGCGAACGGATAGTTAGCGACCAAAATGGGGTGGCCAGCTCGGTGAGAGCCCTCATCGTTTTTCCAGTTTTCGCCTAGGGTGTTGTAAGCAACATTGATAGCCAAGCCGACCATCAAGATTATGACCATGATGATTGTGTTGCGATTCTCCTTAATCTAATTTATGGCTTCTCCCTCGTCGTCCTCCACCGGCGGCTACTCAAGAATGGTAATGGAGTGCCCCACCGGTTGTAACGGAGCGGTTATTTGCTCCAATGGAATGGACGTAACTAAGTTGCTCAGCTGCTCCACCGAAGGTGATTGGCCATGCACCGAAATAGAACCATCTGAGCTCTGTGATGATGGACTATGTAAGAAAATTGGAACATCTGCGCTGTGTTCCATCTTGATGTAAGGATAGTTTCTTAAGAGCTGAAGAAGAAGAAGAAAAGAGGGAAATCAAGAAATTGGCTAGATGAACCGAGGAAGAGAGAGTGAGAGGGTTGAAGGAAGCAGGTTGTGAGAGAGACGGTGCTCTTAGTTGAGTATTCGTTGATTGATATTTAGTACTATTTATTTATTTTATTTACTGTTCCTTTCGATTACGTTTAAACTCAATTTTTTATCCTTTCCAAGTTATCAACTCATCCAGTCAAACTGTTAGTCAACAAAATTTTAGAGAAGTATGTGTAATTCTTGGATCTAAATTCACTTAAAGTTATGAAATCTCAAAGCAATCGCACCTTACTTGTTATAAAGTTTTGAGGGAACATCACATAACTTTAAGTGAATTCAGATCCATGAATTACACAAACGTCTTTTAGATTTTGTTGACTAACAGTTTGACTGGATGAGCTGATAACTTGGAAAGGGTAAAAAATTGAGTTTAAATGTAATTGAAAGGAACAGTAAATAAAATAAATAAATAGTACTTAATATCAATCAACGAACACTCAACAAAACTCAATAAATAGCACCGTCTCTCTCTCACAACCTGCTTCCTTCAACCCTCTCTCTCTCTCTCTTCCACGGTTCATCTGGCCAATTTGTTGATTTCTCTCTTTTCTTCTTCTTCTTCAACTCTTAACAAACTATCCTTACATCAAAATGGAACACAGGACAGATGTTTCAATTTCCTTGCATAGTCCATCATCACAGAACCCAGATGGTTCCAGTTCCGCGCATGGTCAATCACCTTCGGTGGAGTTGCTGACTACCTCAGCTGCGTCCATTCCATCGGAGCAGATAACTGCTCCGTTACAAGTGGTGGGGCACTCAATTACCATTCCTGAGCAGCCGCCTGTGGAGGATGGTGAGGGATAAGCCACAAATTGGATCAAGGAGAATTGCAACACAATCATCATGGTCACAATCTTGATGGCCGGCTTGACCATCAATGTTGCTTACAACACCCAGGCGGAAACTAGGAAGATGACGAGGGTTCTCACCGAGTTGGCCATCCTATTTTGGCGACTAACTATCTGTTCGCCTATCACTTGTTTGTTGCGACAGATGCAACGAGCTTACTGTCTGCCTTCACCATTATTGCCACGTTGTTGTGTCGTTTCCAATTCAACCATCAGATATACATCTGGGTTTTTTTGGCTCTTAACTGGATGTCCATCGTCGGGATTCTCTGCACGTAGTTTGTGTATCTTGAAGTGGTGGCCGAGTTCTACGTTTCCGACATAGCAAGCTTAGTTATACTGGCCTTACTATGGCTTGGGCTCTAGATTATTCTTGCTGCAGCGCACGCCGTACTATCGCTTGTTCTGTTATCACTTATTCGTACGGTTGTTGAGAAGCGCTATCAAATGGATCATCAACAAACTGAGCTCAACAAATTGATGATCCATTTGATATCCCTTCTCAACAGCCGTACGAATCAGTGATAGCAGAACAAGTGATAGTACGGCGTGCGCAGCAACAAGAAGGATCCCAAGCCTAAGCCATAGCAAGGCCAGTATAACTGAGTTTGCTACGTTGGAAACGTAGAACTCGGCCACCACTTCAAGATACACCAAGTACGTGCAGAGAATCCTGCCGATGGATATGCAGCTGAGAGCCAGAAAAAGCCAGATATATATCTGGTGGTTGAATTGGAAGCCACACAACAACGTGGCAATGATGGCAAAGGAAGATAGTAAGCTCGTTGCATATGTCGCAACAAACAAGTGATAGGAGAACAGATAGTTAATGGCCAAAATGGGATGGCCAGCTCAGTGAGAGCCCTCTTCGTTTTTCCAGTTTTCGCCTGGGGTGTTGTAAGCAACATTGATAGCCAAGCCGGCCACCAAGATTTTGACCATGATGATTGTGTTGCGATTCTCCTTGATCCAATTTGTGGCTTCTCCTTCGTTGTCCTCCACCAGCGGCTACTCAGGAACGGTAATGGAGTGCCCCACCGGTTGTAACGGAGCGGTTATCTGCTCCGATGGAATGGACGTAGCTGAGTTGGTAAGCTGCTCCACCGAAGGTGATTGGCCATGTGCGGAAATAGAACCATCTGGGCTCTGTGACGATAGACTATGCAAGAAAATTGGAACATCTGCGCTGTGTTCCAATTTGATGTAAGGATAGTTTGTTAAGAGTTGAAGAAGAAGAAGAAAAGAGAGAAATCAAGAAATTGGCTGGATGAACCGAGGAAGAGAGAGGGTTGAAGGAAGCAGGTTGTGAGAGAGAGACGATGCTCTTTGTTGAGTATTCGTTGATTGATATTAAGTACTATTTATTTATTTTATTTATCATTCTTTTCGATTACGTTTAAACTCAATTTTTTATCCTTTCCAAGTTATCAGCTCATCCAGTCAAACTGTTAGTCAACAAAATTTAAGAGAAGGATGTGTAATTCATGGATCTGAATTCACTTAAAGTTATGAAATGCCAAAGCAATCGCATGTTACTTGTTATAAAGTTGTGAGGGAGCATCACATAACTTTAAGTGAATTTAGATCCAAGAATTACACAAACTTCTCTAAGATTTTGTTGACTAACAGTTTGACTGGATGAGCTTATAACTTGGAAAGGGTAAAAATTTGAGTTTAAACGTAATCGAAACGAATAGTAAATAAAGTAAATAAATAGTACTTAATATCAATCAACGACCACTCAACAAAACTCAATAAAGAGCACCGTCTCTCTCTTACAACCTGCTTCCTTCAACCCTCTCTCTCTCTCTCTCTCTTCCACGGTTCATCTGGCCAATTTGTTGATTTCTCTCTTTCCTTCTTCTTCTTAAACTCTTAACAAACTATCCTTACATTAAAATGGAACACAGCACAGATGTTTCAATTTCCTTGCATAGTCCATCATTATAGAACCCAGATGGTTCCAGTTCCGCGCATGGTCAATCGCCTTCGGTGGAGCTCCTGACCACCTCAGCTGCGTCCATTCCATCGGAGCAGATATCTGCTCCGTTAGAAGCGATAGGGCACTCCATTACCATTCCTGAGCAGCCGTCAGTAGAGGACGGTGAGGGAGAAGCCACAAATTGGATCAAGGAGAATTGCAACACAATCATCATGGTCACAATCCTGATGGCCGGTTTGACCATCAATGTTGCTTACAACACCTAGGCGAAAACTAGGAAGACGACAAGGGCTCTCACCGAGTTGGCCATCCTATTTTGGACACTAACTATCCGTTCGCCTATCACTTGTTCGTTGCGAAAGATGCAACGAGCTTACTGTCTTCGTTCACCATCATTGCCACGTTGTTGTGTCGTTTCCAATTCAACCACCAGATATACATCTGGTTTTTTTTGGCTCTCAACTGGATGTTCATCAGCGGGATTCTCTGCACGTAGTTTGTGTATCTTGAAGTGGTGGCCGAGTTCTACATTTCCGACCTAGCAAGCTTAGTTATACTGGCCTTACTATGGCTTGGGCTCAAGATCATTCTTGCTGCTGCGCACGCCGTACTATCACTTGTTCTGTTATCACTTATTCGTACGGCTGTTGAGAAGGGCTATCAAATGGATCATCAACAAACTGAGCTCAACAAATTGATGATCCATTTGATAGCCCTTCTCAACAGCCGTACGAATCAATGATAGCAAAACAAGTGATAGTATGGCGTGCACAGCAGCAAGAAGGATCCAAAGCCTAAGCCATAGCAAGGCCAGTATAACTGAGCCTGCTACGTTGGAAACGTAGAACTCGGCCACCACTTCAAGATACACCAAGTACGTGCAGAGAATCCCGCCAATGGATATGCAGCTGAGAGCCAGAAAAACCCAGATATATATCTGGTGGTTGAATTGGAAGCCACACAATAACGTGGCAATGATGGCGAAGGAAGACAGTAAGCTCGTTGCATATATCGCAACAAACAAGTGATAGGAGAACGGATAGTTAATGGCCAAAATGGGATGGCCAGCTCGGTGAGAGCCCTCGTCGTTTTTCCAGTTTTCGCTTGGGGTGTTGTAAGCAACATTGATAGCCAAGTCGGCCACCAAGATTATGACCATGATGATTGTGTTGCGATTCTCTTTGATCCAATTTGTGGCTTCTCCTTCGTCGTCCTCTACCAGCGGCTACTTAGGAATGATAATGGAGCGCCCCACCGGTTGTAAAGAGCGGTTATCTGCTCCGATGGAATGGACGTAGTTGAGTTGGTCAGCTGCTCCACCGAAGGTGATTGGCCATGCGCGGAAATAGAACCATCTGGGCTCTGTGGCGATATACTGTGCAAGAAAATTGGAACATCTGCGTTGTGTTCCATTTTGATGTAAGGATAGTCTGTTATGAGTTGCAGAAGAAGAAGAAAAGAGAGAAATCAAGAAATTGGCTGGATGAACCGAGGAAGAGAAAGGGTTGAAGGAAGCAAGTTGTGAGAGAGAGACGGTGCTCTTTGTTGAGTATTCGTTGATTGATATTAAGTACTATTTATTTATTTTATTTATTGTTCTTTTCGATTATGTTTAAACTCAATTTTTTATCCTTTCCAAGTTATCAGCTCATCCAGTCAAACTGTTAGTCAACAAAATTTAAGAGAAGTATGTGTAATTCATGGATCTGAATTCACTTAAAGTTATGTGATGCCAAAGCAATCGCATGTTACTTGTTATAAAGTTTTGAGGGAGCATCACATAACTTTATGTGAATTCAGATCCATGAATTACACATACTTCTCTTAAATTTTGTTGACTAAAAGTTTGACTGGATGAGCTGATAACTTGGAAAGGATAAAAAATTGAGTTTAAACGTAATCGAAAAGAACAATAAATAAAATAAATAAATAGTACTTAATATCAATCAACGAACACTCAATAAAACTCAATAAAGAGCACCATCTCTCTCTTACAACCTGCTTCCTTCAACCCCCTCTCTCTCTCTCTTCCACGGTTCATCTGGCCAATTTGTTGATTTCTCTCTTTCCTTCTTCTTCTTCAACTCTTAACAAACTATCCTTACATTAAAATGGAACACAGCGCAGATATTTCAATTTCCTTGCATAGTCCATCATCATAGAACCCAGATGGTTCCAGTTCCGCGCATGGTCAATCGCCTTCGGTGGAGCTCCTGACCACCTCAACTGCGTCCATTCCATCGGAGCAGATATCTGCTCCGTTAGAAGCAGTGGGGCACTCCATTACCATTCCTGAGCAGCCATTGGTAGAGGACGGTGAGGGAGAAGCCACAAATTGGATCAAGGAGAATTGCAACACAATCATCATGGTCACAATCCTCATGGCCGGCTTGACCATCAATGTTGCTTACAACACCAGGCGAAAACTAGGAAGACGACGAGGGCTCTCACTGAGTTGGCCATCCTATTTTGGCCACTCACTATCCGTTCGCCTATCACTTGTTCATTGCGACAGATGCAACGAGCTTACTGTCTTCATTCAGCATCATTGCCATGTTGTTGTGTGGCTTCCAAGTCAACCACCAGATATACATTTGGTTTTTTTTGTGCTCTCAGTTGGATGTCCATTGGCAGGATTCTCTGCACGTAGTTTGTGTATCTTGAAGTGATGGCCGAGTTCTACGTTTCCAACGTAGTAAGCTCAGTTATACTGGCCTTACTATGGCTTGGGCTCTAGATCATTCTTGCTGCTGCGCACGCTGTACTATCCCTTGTTCTATTATCACTTATTCGTATGGTTGCTGAGAAGGGTTATTAAATGGATCATCAACAAACTGAGCTCAACAAATTGATGATCGATTTGATAGCCCTTCTCAACAGCCGTACGAATCAGTGATAGCAGAACAAGTGATAGTACGGCGTGCGCAGCAGCAAGAAGGATCCAAAGCCTAAGCCATAGCAAGGCCAGTACAACTGAGCTTGCTATGTTGGAAACGTAGAACTCAGCCACCACTTCAAGATACACCAAGTACGTGCAGAGAATCCCGCCAATGGATATGCAGTTGAGAGCCAGAAAAAGCCAGATATATATCTGGTGGTTGAATTGGAAGCCACACAACAACGTGGCAATGATGGCGAAGGAAGACAGTAAGCTCGTTGCATATGTCGCAACAAATAAGTGATAGGAGAACGGATAGTTAATGGCCAAAATGGGATGGCCAGCTCAGTGAGAGCCCTCGTCGTTTTTCCAGTTTTCTCCTGGGGTGTTGCAAGCAACATTGATAGCCAAGCCGGCCACCACGATTGTGACCATGATGATTGTGTTGCGATTCTCCTTGATCCAATTGGTGGCTTCTCCTTCATCGTCCTCTACCAGCGGCTACTCAGGAACGGTAATGGAGCGCCCCATCGGTTGTAACGAAGCGATTATCTGCTCCGATGGAATAGACGTAGCTGAGTTGGTCAGCTGCTCCACCGAAGGTGATTGGTCATGCGCGAAAATAGAACCATTTGGGCTCTGTGACGATAGACTATGCAAGAAAATTGGAACATCTACGCTGTGTTCCAATTTGATGTAAGGATAGTTTGTTAAGAGTTGAAGAAGAAGAAGAAAAGAGAGAAATCAAGAAATTGGCTGGATGAACCGAGGAAGAGAGAGGGTTGAAGGGAGCAGGTTGTGAGAGAGAGACGGTGCTCTTTGTTGAGTATTCGTTGATTGATATTAAGTACTATTTATTTAATTTATTTATTGTTCCTTTCGATTACGTTTAAACTCAATTTTTTATCCTTTCCAAGTTATCAACTCATCCAGTCAAACTGTTAGTCAACAAAATTTTAGAGAAATATGTGTAATACATGGATCTGAATTCACTTAAAGTTATGAAATTTCAAAGCAATCGCACCTTACTTGTTATAAAGTTTTGAGGGAATATCACATAACTTTAAGTGAATTCAGATCCATAAATTACACAAACTTCTTTTAGATTTTGTTGACTAACAGTTTGACTGGATGAGCTGATAACTTGGAAATGGTAAAAATTTTGAGTTTAAACGTAATTGAAAGGAACAGTAAATAAAATAAATAAATAGTGCTTAATATCAATCAATGAACACTCAACAAAACTCAATAAAGAGCACCGTCTCTCTCTCACAACTTGCTTCCTTCAACCCTCTCTCTCTCTCTCTTCCACGGTTCATCTGGCCAATTTGTTGATTTCTCTCTTTTCTTCTTCTTCTTCAACTCTTAACAAACTATCCTTACATCAAAAGGGAACACAGCATAGATGTTTCAATTTCCTTGCATAGTCCATCATCACAGAACCCAGATGGTTCCAGTTCCGCGCATGGTCAATCACCTTCGGTGGAGCTGTTGACTACCTCAGCTGCGTCCATTCCATCGGAGCAGATATCTGCTCTGTTACAAGCGGTGGGGCACTCCATTACCATTCCTGAGCAGCCGCCGGTAGAGGACGGTGAAGGAGAAGCCACAAATTGGATCAAGGAGAATTGCAACACAATCATCATGGTCATAATCCTGATGGTCGGCTTAACCATCAATGTTGCTTACAACACTCAGGCGGAAACTAGGAAGACGACGAGGGCTCTCACCGAGTTGGCCATCCTATTTTGGCCACTAACTATCTGTTTGCCTATCACCTGCTCGTTGCGACAGATGCAACGAGCTTACTGTCTTTCTTCACCATCATTTCCACGTTGTTGTGTGGCTTCCAATTCAACCACCAGATATACATCTGGTTTTTTTCGGCTCTCAGCTAGATGTCAATCGGTAGGATTCTTTGCACCCAGTTTGTGTATCTTGAAGTGGTGGCCGAGTTCTACGTTTCCAACGTAGCAAGCTCAGTTATACTGGCCTTACTATGGCTTGGGCTCTAGATCCTTCTTGCTGCTGCGCACGCCGTACTATCACTTGTTTTGTTATCACTTATTCGTACGGTTGCTGAGAAGGGCTATCAAATGGATCATCAACAAACTGAGCTCAACAAATTGATGATCCATTTGATAGCTCTTCTTAACAGCCATACGGATCAGTGATAGCAGAACAAGTGATAGTACGGCGTGCGTAGCAGCAAGAAGTATCCAAAGCCCAAGCTATAGCAAGGCTAGTATAACTGAGCTTGCTACGTTGGAAACGTAGAACTCGGCCACCACTTCAAGTTACACCAAGTACGTGCAGAGAATCCCGCCGATGGACATCCAGCTGAGAGCTAGAAAAAACCAGATATATATCTGGTGGTTGAATTGGAAGTCACACAAGAACGTGGCAATGATGGTGAAGGAAGACAGTAAGCTCGTTGCATCTGTCGCAACGAACAAGTGATAGGCGAACAGATAGTTAGTGGCCAAAATGGGATGGCCATCTCAGTGAGAGCCCTCGTCGTCTTCCCAGTTTCCGCCTAGGGTGTTGTAATCAACATTGATAGCCAAGCCGACCATCATGATTGTGACCATGATAATTGTGTTGCGATTCTCCTTGATCTAATTTGTGGCTTCTCCCTCGTCGTCCTCCACCGGTGGCTACTCAGGAATGATAATGGAGTGCCACACCGGTTGTAACGGAGCGGTTATCTGCTTCGATGGAATGGACACAGTTGAGGTGGTCAGCTGCTCTACCGAAGGTGATTGGCCATGCGCTGAAATAGAACCATCTGGGCTCTATGATGATGGATTATGCGAGGAAATTGGAACATTTGCGCTGTGTTCCATTTTGATGTATGGATAGTTTGTTAAGAGTTGAAGAAGAAAAGAGAGAAATCAAGAAATTGGCCAGATGAACCGAGGAAGAGAGAGAGAGAGAGAGAGGGTTAAAGGAAGCAGGTTGTGAGAGAGGGACGGTGCTCTTTGTTGAGTATTCGTTGATCGATATTAAGTACTATTTATTTATTTTATTTACTGTTCCTTTCGATTACGTTTAAACTCAATTTTTTATCCTTTCTAAGTTATCAGCTCATCCAGTCAAACTGTTAGTCAACAAAATTTAAGATAAGTATGTGTAATTCATTGATCTGAATTCACTTAAAGTTATGAAATCTCAAAGCAATCGCACCTTACTTGTTATAAAGTTTTGAGGGAACATCACATAACTTTAAGTAAATTCAGATCCATGAATTACACATAGTTCTCTTAGATTTTGTTGACAAACAGTTTGACTGGATGGGCTGATAGCTTGGAAAGGGTAAAAAATTGAGTTTAAACGTAATTGAAAGGAATAGTAAATAAAATAAATAAATAGTACTTAATATCAATCAACGAAAACTCAACAAAACTCAACAAAGAGCACCGTCTCTCTCTCACAACCTGCTTCCTTCAACCCTCTATTTCTTTCTTCCACGGTTCATCTGGCCAATTTCTTGATTTCTCTCTTTTCTTCTTCTTCTTCAACTCTTAACAAACTATCCTTACATCAAAATGGAACACAGCGCAGATGTTTCAATTTCCTTGCATAGTCCATCATCCCAGAGCCTAGATGGTTCCAATTCCGCGCATGGTCAATCGCCTTCGGTGGAGCTGCTGACCACCTCAACTGCGTTCATTCCATCGGAGCAGATATCTGCTCCGTTACAAGCAGTGGGGCACTCCATTACCATTCCTAAGCAGCCGCCGGTGGAGGACGGCGAGGGAGCAGCCACAGATTGGATCAATGGGAATTGTAACACAATCATCACGGTCACAATCCTGATGGCCGGCTTGGCCATCAATGTTGCTTACAACACTTAAGGCGGAAACTGGGAAGACGACGAGGGCTCTCACCAAGCTGGCCATCCCATTTTGGCCACTAACTATCCGTTCACCTATCACTTGTTCGTTTCTACAGATGCAACGAGCTTACTATCTTCCTTTACCATCATTGTCATATTGTTGTGTGGCTTCCAATTCAACCACCAGATATACATCTGGTTTTTTTTTGCTCTCAGCTGGATGTCCATCGGCGGGATTCTCTGCACGTACTTTGTGTATCTTGAAGTCGTGGCTGAGTTATAGGTTTCCAACGTACCAGGCTTAGTTATACTGGCCTTGTTATAGCTTGGGCTTTGGATCATTCTTGTTGCTACGCACACCGTACTATCACTTGTTCTGTTATCACTTATTCGTATGGCTGTTGAGAAGGGTTATCAGATAGATCATCAACAAACTGAGCTCAACAAATTGATGATCCATTTGATAGCCCTTCTCAACAGCCGTACGAATAAGTGATAGCAGTACAAGTGATAGTACGGCGTGAGCAGCAGCAAGAAGGATCCAATGCCCAAGACATAGCAAGGCTAGTATAATTGAGCCTACTACGTTGAAAATGTAGAACTCAGCCACCACTTCAAGATACACTAAGTACGTGCAGAGAATCCCGCCGATGGACATCCAGCTGAGAGCAAAAAAAAACCAGATGTATATCTGGTGGTTGAATTGGAAGCCACACAACAACGTGGCAATGATGGTGAAGGAAGACAATAAGCTCGTTGCATCTGTCGCAACGAACAAGTGATAGGCGACCATGTAGTTAGTGGCCAAAATGGATGGTCAACTCAATGAGAGCCCTCATCGTTTTCCCAATTTTCGCCTAGGGTGTTGTAAACAACATTGATAGCCAAGCCGGCCATCAAGATTGTGACCATGATGATTGTGTTGCGATTCTCCTTAATCCAATTTTGGCTTCTCCCTCATCGTCCTCCACCGGCGACTACTCATGAATGGTAATGGAGTGCCCCACCGGTTGTAACGGAGTGATTATCTGCTCCGATGGAATGGACGCAGCTGAGGTGGTCAGCTGTTCCACCGAAGGTGATTGACCATGCGCGAAAATAGAACCATCTGGGCTCTGTGATGATGGACTATGCAAGGAAATTGGAACATCTACGCTGTGTTCCATTTTGATGTAAGGATAGTTTGTTAAGAGTTGAAGAAGAAGAAGAAAAGAGAGAAATCAAGAAATTGGCTAGATGAACCGAGGAAGAGAGGGAGAGAGATAGGGTTGAAGGAAGCAAGTTGTGAGAGAGAGACGGTACTCTTTGTTGAGTATTTGTTGATTGATATTAAGTACTATTTATTTATTTTATTTACTGTTCCTTTCGATTACGTTTAAACTCAATTTTTTACCCTTTCCAAGTCAACAACCCATCCAATCAAACTGTTAGTCAACAAAATCTAAGAGAAGTATGTGTAATTCATAGATCTGAATTCACTTAAAGTTATGAAATCCCAAAGCAATCGCACCTTACTTTACTTGTTATAAAGTTTTGAGGGAACATCATGATATTATCAAATATCAAGTGATAACACGATGTTCACAATAATAATAATAATAATCCAAACATCTCTCTATTGATGGAATACACATTGAAGAGCCATAAACACACATAAATTAGAAATTTTCAATTTATTTTTGTTATATTTTAATTGTGATATCCACCCTCCATCTTAGAGATGGACGGTAGAAATTTAATTTTTTCAATTTCTTTTAAATATTTTAATTGTGCCCCAAGTCTGACTCACGCTCCAAATGAGGCCAACCCGATTGAAGAGATTTGCCTTGAATCCGATCAATTGACCTGATTTAGTTTTTAATTAATAATATAAATAATATATATATAAGACAAATTGGTTATGATATCCATGATCCTTCTAAAACAATTCCAAATTCATATAAAAACTTTGACAATTAACAGTGAAAGATATAAGTACCATGTAATAAGTTCTTTTGATACATAATTGCAAATTTATGGATTTTTTTAATGTTTATATATAGATCAAGTTACCGGATTTTCTTGCTCCAAATCCAATATGAAATTTTTAAGAGTTGCCCCAAACTCGACTCATGCCTCAAATGAGTTGTTACTTGTCGCCCAAAACCCGCTCCGAATGGACTGGATTTGGATTGGACCGGATAATTTTATCATCCCTAATTCCTAGTTACACACACTTGTATATATACTGATTCACTCACACACTTAACTCATGACTAAATCAAGTTAGAGTCTCCATCGGTCCACCAAACACCTTCAAACGATATGTGCGTGTTGGAAATCTTGCTCTCGTATTTGTATGCACATGATCTTATTCTTAATTTTGTCAAGTGAAAAAACAATTGGAGAGGCCCACTAGAAGATATTGATTGCATGTATGTTGAAAACATGACGAAAAAGAAACATAGGATATGTATCTTATTTTTTTAAGGAAGAGGCCAATAAAAGGAACCCATTAGAAGATATTGTAGGTACAATATGGATAATGAAATTTAGAGTCGAATACTCGATGAAAAAGCAACATAAGATTTGAACTGAAAGTGGATGTGTCTTGTGCTTAAATTTTTTCACACATGTTAAGGTTGACCAAGTCGTTGGTGGTCTCTTTAAATATTTTGTCTCTTCAGCTCGAACTAACTAACTAATCACTGCTAGTCCAAAGGTGACAGATTGTTCTTCCCAAAGTCTTTGTTTTGTGTTTTTTTGTAACGCCTAAAGTCTTTGTTAACAGCCCATCACAAGTCTTTGTTGCTGCAGACACTTTAGTCTTCACATCAGGTGGGCCCATTAGACATCAGAAGTTGAACCTCAAGTGCATCCACATGTACCATCACACTTCACTCTGCTTCAATTGGTTGAACATCACCATTGCATCACAAGTCTTTGTTGCCGTACATTTCATACCATCCCCCCCACCCCATTTCTCATGATCTGCATTCTACTTTCATTTATTTCTAAGGGTTATTATGAAAAACCCCCCTGAAAAGCAAAATAATCGAAATTTACCCCCATTTTCATTTTATTAGGTGAACCGCCCCCTGCCGTTAACTTTCAGTCCAAATGTTAGCATTTTCCATCCGAAATAGTGAAATGACCAAAATACCCTTATCATATTATATAAAATTCCTCTTATACCCTTCAAACTTATGAAAGGACTAAAATGTCCTTTAAATTATTAATTAATTAAAATATTAAATAAAAAATAAAAGATTAAAAAAAAAAAATTTCTTCATACAAAATCCCCCTCTCTCTCTCCACTCTCTCTTCTTCTTCTTCTGCTTCTGCGCTTCTTCTTCTGCTTCTGCTCTTCTTCTTCTTTTGCTCATCTTCTTCTTTTTCTTTTTCTGCTCGTCTTCTTCTTCTTCTGCTCTTCTTCGTCTTCTTCTTCTTCTTCTTCTCTAGGTTCGAATCGAACCCAGATCTGGGTTCGAACGAACCCAGAAACTGGGTTCCAATTCGCACCCAGTTCTGGGTTCGTTGGAACCCAGTTTCTGGGTTCCTTCGAACCCAGAAACTGGGTTCGAATTGGTTGGTTGATTGTGATTTTTTTTTTTTTTTTGAGTTATTTTTGGTTGTTGAATTTTGATGTTTTTAGTTTGTTTTGGTATTTTGGGATTGTTGTTTGTGATGTTAGTTCTATCAGTTTTTGGGATTGTTGTTGTTTGGTTAGGTTGAATTGGTTAATTAGGATGATGATAAGATTTTTTTTTTTTTAATTTTAATTTTTTTAAAAATTTTTTATAATTTTTTTCATTTTAAAATTTTAATTATTTTATTAAATTACCATTTTACCCTTGAATATTAACGTCAGTTGGTTTTTTTAAACAGCAGGGGGCGGTTTGCCTAATAAAATGAAAATGGGGGGTAAATTTCGATTATTTTGCTTTTCAGGGGGGTTTTTCATAATAACCCTTATTTCTAATCGTCAATTTTAATTGTTGAATGATAATAACAAAATCTAATGGCATTCACACCACTTCATTGTGTTGTGCACGGTCGTTCCACCTCTCCTTCCATGTTGGTAACAAATGTTCAAGTCTTATTTTATGTAATTAGATGTTCACAATAATCATCCAAACCTCTTTATGTTCATTGAGTACAAATTGAAGAGCCATAAACATGCATAAATTAGGAGTGATGGAAGCGAAAAAAAAGACTGCAAGGTCGCAGAAGATGAGTTTGGGTGATGGGCTGGACATGGTTGCACTGCAAGGGATACATGTTAGAGAGACAGTGATTCTGGTTTTTATTTTTATAAAACTAGACAAAGATTCTGATTTTAACCATACACACTAACCAGTAACCACCAGGCCACCTAACTCAATTAATGGGTGGCATACAATTTCCTGTGTAAGTTTCAAAAAAATAAAAAATAAAAAAACCTTTATGTGTTCACATTAATGGGATTGGCTATGGTACAGACCGAATATTTATATTTTCCTAAATTGGAAAACACTAATTGTATGCCATTGGAAGAGTCCACTTAATAGAAGTCTTTTAAGATACGTAAGACTCGTGTAATTGCCACAAAGCTCTTGTGTTAAATTTCAAAAGATAAAAAAATTAATGTGTTCACACTATTGGGATTGGCTATATATTTTTTAAAAAGAAAAAAGAAAAAGAAAAAAGAAAACGAAGAAGTCATGTGTTCACACTAATGGGATTGTTTATGGTATAAACAATATTAATTTTAAATGGTACGTGATAAATTTTGGGGAAACTTCATTTTAGTCCGTAAGGTTTCGCGAAATATCAAAATTTTAAGCATCTATTGGAAACAGCTCTTTTAATCTTTAACTTTTCCGCAACTCTTCAAAATAGTTCAAATCGTTAGTCAACTACCGATCAAACTAAACAGATAAATTAAAAAGACTCAATTACCCCTCACAACTTAAAATGACTATTTTACCCCTAATAAAACCAGAATATTACATATTATTTGACCAATTAAAAGCTAATATGTGTACACAATAATAATATAATTTTTTTAAAAAAAATTGATTATTTTCTTTTATTTAAATTAAACAATAATTAAAAAAAAAAGAAAAAAATCGATTTAAGAAAAAAAATTAAACAATAAAAATTAAAATTTTTTTTTCCCTTGATCTGGAAGAATCCAGATCAAGTCTCATTTCCTCTCTCTCTTTTCCCCCTCCTTCTTCTTCTTCGTTCTTCTCCTTCGCTGCCATCTCCTCCGCCTCCGTCTCTTTTGGCTACCATCTCCTCCGCCTTACCTCATCTCCTTCGAAAATGGAGCCGATCTGGGTTCGATCGAACCCAGATGAGTCTTCATCTGGGTTTGACTAACCCAGATGAGAGAAGAGTCTCTCATCTGGGTTCGGCCGAACCCAAATGAGTCTTCATCTGGGTTCGGTCGAACCCAGATCTCAGTGCAAGTGTTTTGTTTTGTTTTTTTTTCTCTGATAAACAGTTTTATTATTTTTTCTTAATGTCGTTGTTGATGTTGTTTTTGTGGGAGATGATACTGTGATGTTATTGATGATGTTGAAGACTATGGGATTGTTGGTGATAATGTTGATGAAATGGCTTGTTGATGATGTTAGTAAAAGGGTTTAATGAACAATCAAACCATGAGTTTGAATCAGATTTAAAAAAAAAAAAGTTCAGATTTTTTTTCAGTTTAACTTTTTTTTTTTTTAAGTAATTTTGATTTTTTAAATTATTTTAAATTTTTTATAGATTTAAAATCTCAACCATACACGTGTCACAATATTAACTTTTTATATGAAAAGACTATCTTACCCTTTTCATTCAAGCTTTCTGTGACTGTTGACCAGTAATTGATTAACGGTTTGGACTATTTTGAAGAGTTTTGAAAAAGTTAGAGATTAAAAGAGCTGTTTCCAATAGATGCTTAAAATTTTGATATTTCGCGAAACCTTAGGGACTAAAATGAAGTTTCTCCATAAATTTTCAAGTTAGTTGAGGACATTTGTGACAACAAATGTCCTTTATTATCTATAATTAGGAGCTATAACTAAAAGGGAAGGTACGTGGGGTAGTAAGCGATGGGCCTATAGAAAACGTAGGGCAAAGAAAGGAATAAAGGCCGGCAAATGTTTTGCCAAAAACTAAAAAGTGGGATCACAATTCTCATACCCCCATAACGAAAGGTCAATTTAAAAAGTACATATTAACAAATGTAACTATAGATGGCAGGACACACCCTTTTCTCCCTTTCTTGTGGAAAGTTTTGGAGTTCATTTACAACCAACATCTTAGTTACATGTTAATTTGCTTTCCTCCTTTTATTTGGTCTAATTCTCATATTAATTTAGATTCTATGACTTGAAAATTAATTTAAATTATTAAATCTGACAATTTCAATAAAAAGTCTCATAACTCCAAATGCTCTTTTTTAAAAAAAATATAATAATTAACTTAATCACATCAAATACTAATATATATATATATATATATATTTTAAAATATGAATGTGAACGAGAGTTATCTCACTTTTTATTTTCTACTAGAAAATAATTTGACAATGATATCTTTTAATGACCTTTTTTCTTCTTCTATGAGACATCATCTCCCTGGTGTCTTGAAGCAAAAGAGATAGAAATTGCAACAACTTTGTGCACATTAGAAGACCGCAGAGCAGTCTGAGCGAGTTAATAATTGATTAACTTTTGAAAAGAGTTGTCAACTTAATTTGCTATATTAACTCCGTAATTTTAATTTCAAATAAAGTGCATACGTGTAAAAGTGGTAATTTTTATTTAAAATTTTTGTTAATCCGTAGTCCAAATAAAGCGTGAGATACATGATATAAGAAATTAAAGGTAAGTTAATTAAATTATTTTCTTTAAGCTTGGTTTAGGCAGCATGTGGAATAGTGCCCACATCTTATAGTATTAGATTTCTATCCATATGATGGAAAAGGCCCATCATATCCCCTTCTTGTCTATGTTACTATGTGTATTTTTCTTTTTCTAAATAAACTTCCATTGATAATTAGTCTATCATACTGTTAAAGTTTGTAAGAAAAAAAAATGATAAGGTCCACTGTGATATAATTTTCGTTAGCAAATTTGGAATTGCGATATATAAATGATATGAGCATCAAAGGTACAAATTGTTAATTGTTATCTTATTTATAGTATAGCACATTGATAATGAATTTTGAATGTCACATGGATTGAATTAATTAGGAAAATCTCCCACAAAGGACAATTCAATTGGTGCCTAGGACAAACCAGGCTACCCCACTCCCTCTCAACTTCTTGTCAAATTGTTAGAGATCTGATTTGCACAACCCATTTAATCTTTTGCAAAAAGTTTCTATGTTCTCATCCATTACTTTAAAATTACATTTGAGAATGCATTTATCAAATTATCATGTCATGATTCATTGAGAAGAAAGGTTAGGAACAATGCTCATTCACTTTATTAATGGGTACTTTTAGTTGATGATATATACTTATTAATGTTTTGAAATTATACAATATTTGGATGGGAAAGAGAGGGGTACCATAGAGCGCATCAATCTCACCTCCCAATTTTCAATTTATTTATTATTATTTTTTTCAAGGGATCACATCTGAAAAAAAGTGGACATAAGTTAGCGAGAAGGGTATAAATGTAATTTCCATTTCAAACAAGATCCAGAGGTGTCGAATCTTATACTGTCTATGCTCCTTATAAGGCTTTTCATATAGTTAATAGAAATAGATAAGGCCCCGCATTATCTCAAATATACACCATTTGCTGTTATTATCTCAATGCAATTGGCTCTATCCCACTCCATTTCTCCGGATAGAACCAGGTCCACCACCATCAAGACATTTTCATAAACAGAAAAAAAAACTTTTCCTATGAGGTCCAAAATTTTTATAATATTTTAAACCAATGAATGGTATTAATTGTACTTTACTAAAATATAAATAGAAGCAGAAGCACTTGTGAGCTAGTGGCTAAGGATGGAACCCAAGAATGCCTGATTGTTTACGTTAGGTTTTGGGTCTGACACAATGAAAACTAGGTTGTTGGCTTATGTCTGATGTTCACGTGGAGGGCTGATAGTAGTGGCATGTGATGATCAAATCATGCTTTGATTGTTTGTTGCCAGCTAGGTCCCACTTTTAGATCCAATACTGATTGTTTGTATTGTGTCTTTTGGTATCTAAATGCTATTAACAGCAAATATTACTAGATGAAAAACAGATCCAATGCACATATAGTGATAAAATGTAGAAGTAGAGAGCTAAAGATGAGTACAGATGAGGTCATTGACAAAGAAAGTTTGGTTGTTAGCCTAGTGAGTGTAATCGATGCTGGGTTTCCAACCCTTGTCAGCACCAACAATATGGTCGGTGGTGGCAGTAGGAGTGATGGAAGCGACAAAAAAGACAGCAAGGTCGTAGGAGATGAGTTTGGGTGATGGGCTGGACATGGTTGCACTGCAAGGGATACGGTTTAGAGTGTTATATCGATGTACACGTGGTGGGCTGGTAGTAGTGGCATGTGATGATCAATCATGCTTTGATTGTTTGTTGCCAGCTAGGTCCCACTTTTAGATCCAATACTTCACTTTTGCGTTGTAAATTGTAGTTTGGAGCAGTTTTTTTTTTTTTAAAGAAAGAACCAATGCATTAGCACGAAGAGAGCAGAGAACAAAGGTCTACATTCTGCCAGGACTTAACAGAGCCCGAGCTAAGAGCCAAAGCGGCTAACCGATGGGCGACAACATTGCCCTTTCTGGGGGTATGGCTGCAAGTGCAGTCCCCCACATCATGACTAAGCAACTTGATATCATCAATGATGTTAACAGCATCGTCGTTACAAACGACCACAGAGGGGAAGGCTGCCTGGGAGCATCTGGATGCCACATTTATTGCATCCACCTCTGCTGCCCAGATTTTCACACCTAAAGATTTAGCAAAAAGGAGGCCCTCTCTTAAAGTCAAGAACTCCCCTATCTCAACCGAGAAATTGCCATGGAGAGGCCTGGAGAGGGCGTTCACGACCCAACCTGAGTCATTTCTGATTACAGCTTCGATGCCAAAGGATGAAGAGCTAGTTCTGATAGCCGTGTCTGTGTTAAGTTTGAGGCAATTGAGCGGAGGGGGGGACCATGAGATAGACTGCGATGAAGGAGAGATGGCTTGTGGGGTAGCAAAACTTCCTTGTGAGATTTTAAACTCTGCCAGGAAAGAGAGTGAGAAATTAAGGACGTCCCTAAGGTCCTTCACCCTGCCCTCATGGATGGCAGCGTTGCGATTCCACCAGTTGCTCCACATTAGGACACAAAAAAGGCCCAGGCCATCCCAACCATAGTTTTGAGAGACTAACCTGAGCAAGTCCAAAATTGGGACCTGCGGATGACTTCTGAGGAGGGAGGCAAAGGGGTTGTTGATCCAGGACTCCATAGCCCTCTTGCACCAAAAGATGGCATGGTGGATTGATTCGGGGGCAGCTTTACACCTCGGGCAGCTATTTGAAGGAGCGATTGCCCTACAAAACAGATTTTGAAAACTGGGAAGAGCGTTAACACAACATCGCCAAGAAAAGATTTTTACTTTGGGGGGGATACACAGGTTCCAGAAACTACGCCACCGGAGTTGGGTGGAGGAGGAGCAGGAGGGAGAGTTGGGCTGGGCGAACTGTAAGGCTAGTTTGTAGCCGCTTTTGACCAGGTAGTTGCCCTTCTTGTCGAAATGCCAGACCCACTCACCCGACTGGGCTTGGAAGGAAATCGGGATGGAGGAAATGAGATTCATATCCACCGGATTAAAAACTTGCTTCAGTTTGCCCACATCCCAATTGTGCGTCGACCTGTCTATTAACTTCGCAACCTTGACCTCATTGTCTCTCCTGAGGGAAATCGGTTTGAAAGTGGAAGGGCGGGGAATCCAAGGATCTTCGAAAGCACGAATAGTGGAACCAACCCCCACTTTTTTTCTCAGGCCGTTTACCAAGAGATCCCTTCCCCACAAAATGCTATTCCAGATATGGGAATCCCCATGTTTGCGTTTCGCAGCTAGTAACTCGCAGCCTCTATGATATTTGGCTTTTAGAACCGCTGCTACCAGGCTATTCTGGGATCGGAGGATACGCCAAGCTTGTTTTGCAAGCAAGGCTTAGTTTAAAAGAGATAGGCTCTTAAAGCCAAGACCCCCTGCATCCTTAAGGGTGCAGAGGAGCTTCTAGCTTGCCCAGCTTGTCTTCCTGTTCGTGCCTTTTGAGCCCCACCAGAACCATACAAAGAGAGAGCTCAGTTCCTTGCATAGCGTCTTAGGGATCCTGAATAGGCTCATTGAGTATGTGGGGATGGCTTGCGCCACCGCTTTGAGTAGAATTTCTTTGCCCCCCACAGAAAAGAGATGGCTCTTCCAAGAGCACAATTTCCTCCACACACACTCTTTGATGACATTGAAGGTTCTCCTTTTGTTTCTTTCAATTAGAGAGGGGAGGCCAAGGTACTTGTCATGGGGCGTATAGAAGGAGAGTCCTAGAAGGTGTTGGATTTCCTGCATCGCACTGATTGAAACATTAGGACTAAAGGAAGTACAAGATTTTTGGATATTGATTTGCTGGCCCGATCCCTTTTCATAGATGCCTAAAATGCTAAGAATGTTTTGACAAATCCTATTAGAGGCTCTACCGAACACTATGCTATCATCGACAAAGAAAAGGTGGCTAATTGAAAGGCCCGCTCTGGCACACCAGAAGCCCAATGTTTGCTCCCCTAATTCTGCCTTAGTGAGGAGGCTTGAGAAAGCCTCAGCGCAGATGATAAATACATGGGGGGAAAGGGGGCAGCCCTGCCTCAGGCCTCTGGACGGAGTGATGGAGTCCATTTTTCGGCCATTCAGGAGTAGCGATAGCTTGGTTGTTTAGATATAGTCCATGATGAGGTCTGTCCAGAAGGGAAGGAAATCCATTTTGCGGAGGATTGTTTGAACAAAGGGCCATTCCACCCTATCGTATGCCTTACTCATATCCAGCTTTAGGGCCATGAATCCTTCCTTGCCGCACCGCTTCTTTGTGATAGAGTGGAGAGTTTCAAAGGCTAGAATTACATTGTCATGGATGTGTCTTCCGGGTACGAAAGCTGATTGGTTGTTGGAGACGAGTTCGTGGAGCACACCTTTAAGCTTGTTTGCTAGAGCTTTCGCAATTATTTTGTAGATTGTGTTGCAGAGACTTATCGGGCGAAGGTCTTTGGGAGTTTTAGGGATCCGTACCTTCGGTATGAGGACAACGTTGGTGGAGTTGAACTCTTTAATGGATGTTTGGCCGTTCAACACATTCAAGTAGGCTGATATGATGTCCTGGAGGATTGACCAATATTTTTGAAAAAATATTGGTTGGAACCTGTCCGGACCTAGGGCCTTGGTAGGATTCAATTCAAATAGGGCTTTCTTCACCTCTTCAGCTGAGAATTTCTATGAGAGGGCCGCTTTGGAGCTTGTGCTTAGCTTCCGGTTGATAGAACCTGCCGCTCGAGCAAGATCACTAGAAGCTGGGTTAGAGGATTGAAAAAGGTTGGAGTAGAACTCACCCAATATAGAAGCGATCCCTTTCTTAAAAGAATGGGTGGAGGTTCTGTCTTCACTCGAAAGTTGAGCAATATAGTTTCTCTTTTTCCTTGCCGAGGCACGGGCATGGAAAAAGCACGAGTTTTTGTCGCCTGCTATTAGCCAATCAGCTCTAGCTCTTTACCTCCAGTAATTCTCTTCATTAGCTAGCAGACTCATGATTTTCGCTGCGAGATCTTTGATTTCTAACATTGCCTCTTTGTCCCCACTTTTTAGATACAGGTTGTCTAGTGTTTTCTATTTCTTGTTGATATTTTTCCACAAGGATCCGTATGTTGATTTGCTCCAGCTTGTTAGACTAAAGGCACAGAGGTTGAGTTTGTGGCTGAGATCTTTGGCGGATCGGGCAGGGCCCTTTCTTCCCCAACTGGACATAACTATAGAAGCGCAATCCTCATTCTTCATCCAGAATGGCTCAAATCGAAAGCCTCTCCTTTGGAATGTTTTTCCGTGCCCGTATCTTTCAGTTTTTAGGGTCAGAAGGAGAGGTCTATGATCTGACCCTAAGAAGCTGAGATGGTCGACTTTGGCCTGGCTGAATGTTTCCATCCATTTCGGATTGCTAAGGAAGCGGTCGAAACGTTCCTGGATATTCTGATGGCTATCACGCTTGTTGTTCCAAGTGAATGGTGGACCATTGAATCCCATATCGGTCAGGTTACACTCGTCAACCGTTTCCCTGAACTCCAGGATGCCTTGAATGTTTTTATCGGAGCCTCCTTGTTTTTCCGTGGGGCTCAGGATTTTCTCTCTAGCCTCTGCTTTATCAAAGTGGAACACAAATATGTTTTCTTCAATCATTTCGACTTCCACTTTGCCAAAGTGGCTCCAAAGTTGTTGGATGACCCCTTTAAAGGCATTGCGATTAACTTTTTTACTCGTTAAGACTTTCCCCACGAGGCTCTGAGAAACTTCTTCACTGCCTATTTTCCTTGCTTCGCCTGTAATGTTACACACCAAGCTTTCCTCCTCTATGAGTGTAAGTGACTGACATAAGTTGGCTATATCGTCCATTGGTACCAACCAGGTCAGGTGACAAAGACGGGAGCAGGCTTTTAGGCTGGGGGAGAGGTGATCGCGCGGACAATTGGCAGAGGGAGAGAGGGGAAGATGGGGGGGAGGAGGGAGTAGGGAGACGACGGTGTTGGGTGGCAGAGAAAGGGGAAGGCCTTGCCGCCGATGCAGGCCTGGGACACACGGGGATGGTGAAGTGTAGGGAGGAGGGGAGGGGGGGCACTGGGGGAGGTCGATGGAGACGAGAGCTGGATGGCGGTGACAGTTGACTTGAGCTACCTACCCTCCCTATCTTCTCACACTGGTGAGACACTCTTCCCGAGGGATTGTCTACTTCATCTCTATTCTCGAGAGAGATAGAGAGAAGATACCTGGTTTGTATTTTACCTTAGTTTGGAGCAGTTTGTGTTGTAAGTTTTGGTAGATGACGCCACCATTATATCAAATCAATTTACATTAGCCACCCTTTACCGGAACATGGAGATTTTTTATTGGTTAATGAATTGGCGAGTCATTCTGATTA
The DNA here is from genome assembly GCA_021234005.1 of Nephelium lappaceum. Classification (NCBI taxonomy): domain Eukaryota; kingdom Viridiplantae; phylum Streptophyta; class Magnoliopsida; order Sapindales; family Sapindaceae; genus Nephelium; species Nephelium lappaceum. The sequence continues at coordinate 6,186,500 of CM038000.1, read as the reverse complement.
CTTGTAAACATAGCTTAGCCTCACCGACCGCTCAATTCTTCTTTGTATATATGTACTTGCTTATTTTTCAGATTGTGAATAATACCATGAAAATGCAAAACAATGATCAAATGAGAAGTACACGTGGCATGCAAAAGCAATCCTAGGATATGCCATATCATGAGATCAATAATTGAACCTTCTAATTTATATGATAGGACGCTTCAGTTGAAACTATTGGGGCCCAAATTGAGTTTAGATAGCTTGATTGGGTCTTTAATGGTTTCACACTTGAAGTTAAAAATAATAATAATAATCCATCAAAGGTAATTTACATGAAGAGGTGCAATTGACAATAGAAACAAAAATAATCATCATATTCAAATGAGAAACATTTATATACAACCATTTCTTTTTGCATTCTTAAACGATAAAGTTGGAGCAAAAGTTGTCCAATCTGTAATTATTGCACCATGAAAATTTTAAGGGGAGCGCTCTAAAAAGCCAAACAAAATTCAATTACCACGAAAGTTTGTCCACTAGAATTGAACATCTAATTATAGTCCTTAATCTGAAAAACAATAATATTTAAAAAGGGAAAGAATTAGCATCATTAACCTTCAATTTTGAAAATTGATCAGGCAATGATAATTCCTGATGAATCAAGTCAAGCAACCTACAACAAAATTAACGAACAGCAAAGAGAAAATAGTCAGAAAAAGAAAATAACTGAATGACAATATTCTTTCAAGGCATCTACTATACAAATGAATTCAGAATTAACAATGACGCTCATATCAACTGAACAAATATTCTACTACAATAGACACATGGAGGCTGAAGCATTTTAGGAGTTGAAAAATTCCAAGATGAATTGACCTTAATTTAATGTGATTGTGATCTTTATTTAAACCAAATAACATCATTCAAGAGAATATAGTTTTGCAACGAATAAATTACAAAGATCCATGTAGGACATCTAACTAGAAACTTCTCTTATTGCTAACATAAATTTTTAACTCACGAAAATCCCCATTACTTGGTATATTATTTACTTCCAAGTAGCTTGGAATTTATCATTTATCACGAGAAGAGGTATTTGCAAAATTGTAAAGCAATTAACCTAGGTAACCTTACCATTGTTTCTCCAAGGGCAAACGTTGGAGCACTACATATAATATCAGGTCTATCTAGGGGCAAAAGAATGAAATAAACCAAAAGAAAGAAAGGAGAGTAACCATGATCTTTTAATTCTCTCAAAATATTGAAGTTCAAAGGTGATACAAACATAATTCAAAGCCTTGCTCCAAGACTAAGGTAAAGCCAAGATGAATTTTCATTGCTTACAGAGCATCTTTTTTATCAGAGACCATGAAAAAACTAATTATTGGAAAAAAGAATTATACAAGAGCATAATAAACAAACAAGAATGGACTCCTAACAAATAGAGAAACAAAGAATATACAATTCAACAGCCAAAGGCAGAAAAGGGTCCTAAGAACATCCAAAAAGGGAACAAAATAAAAGGTAAGACTCCAAAAATATATGGTTGTCACCGCATCCCAATTTTGCTGGATGAAGAAAACGAAACATCCTTGACGGGGAAGTCTATTTCCTAAAACTGAGTTTTATCTCAAAGAAAGGGAACTTCTACTTGACAGTCTTATAATATCGTCTATTCCATTCTAACCAAACAACAGGAAAATGGGCAACACATCTCCATAATTACTGTAAAGGAGCATCTATATGCATAACTAGGTTTTCCCACCCCAAAATTTCTCAGCAATTCACACTCAATCACATGGTTAAGAAAAAGTCAAGTACTTAGCAAGCATGTTTGTGTTATATCATGTAGATAATACAACACGATATGTTATCAAGGATGGTATCAGCCTTAATCTATACAGGGCAAAAACGAAGACATAAAGAAATTTAAAATTAGTAAGATGTTAGGCAATAATTTAGAAAAAAGAGATTTGCATAGCAAAAGCATTACAGGTAAAGGTCAATATCTTCAATATTGATTGAAGCACCATTCAGAGCCATCAAAGACTTCCCAGGTGGGATCATTCGTTGGTTTGCAATTATTTCATCTTTAATTGAATTATTGAGCTGCACAAAGTAAACACTTCTACTGTTCAGTCAGAAATTCTAACAGCATAATTTAAATTGCTTCTAATATCAATTATTCCATGTTCAAACATAATCCTTGAATAAAGAGCAAACAGATTTTCTTTTTTTTTTTTGAAATACAAACAGATTTTTACCTTCATATGGGATAAAGAAGAAACTACACTTGGAAAATTTTGGTTGATTTCTTGCATTGACTGAAGAGGGTCAGAGGCATGAAAAATGCTCTGAGCTGTTTGATGTCCTAAATCTGTTAAAACAAAAGCATTAGACAAATTACAGTTGACTAAACTTGCCCCCAAAAATATTTCGAAAAAAATTAAAGAAAACTAGCCCCACATATATCCAAGGTTCGAAAATACGTGGTACGGTACGGTACGGACACCCCGTGGTGGTACGATACGGTACGGCCGGTACGCATTATACGGGCGTATTATACGGCAAATGGTTAAAAAAAAAAAAAAAACGCAAAAACAGTAGAAAATGTTATAAATTTCTAAAACAACAATGTATTTAAACATCAAACCAAATCAAACACAACACAAAAGTCACAAAAACAAAAACAACAATGTATTTAAACATCAAACCAAATCAAACACAACACAAAAGTCACAAAAACAAAAGATAATCAAACACAACACAAAAGTCACAAAAACAAAAGATAATCAAACACAACACAAAAGTCACAAAAACAAAAGATGAACAATAATGTATTGCTACTAAATAGCAATAATACCAAAGTAACCAAACCAAAAACAACATAAAAATCACAAAAACAAAAGATGATCTAATCATCTGATTCTGGTAAAGTCTCTGGTCGGAAATGAGTATTGAAATGGAAACGGAATGTGTCATGATTGTCATCTTCCCCATCATCATCATCATCATCACAATCATTCTCCTCCTCACTAGGGATGTCATCCCTCTCCGTTTCATCATCTAATGATTGAACACCCTTTCCTTTCCCTACACCAAAATAATTTAAAGTAACATAATTAAAAATTTTAATGTATATTCAAATAACTCCATTTACTTAATTATAAACTTACGTGAATCCCTAATCCTCTTTCGTTGTTGTGGCCTACTTCCACTTGATTCGACAACATCTTCTCCTGTGACCCACTCATTATCAGAAGGCACGTCGTCAAACACTAAAGGGTCGGCATCATCAGGTAAACATTGGAGCTTCTCAAATTTCTGACGCAACTTTCTATTGTACATGATGTACACTAATGAGTTTAATTTCTCCGTGGCCAACCGATTGCGTCTCTTAGTATGAATCTATAATAATTAATAATAAAAAAATAAGTATAAAATATACAAAATAATTTTATAGTATGTTTTAAATTTTTAACTAGATTCATACCATATTAAACGCACTCCAATTCCGCTCACAAGCGGAGGATGAGCAAGTAAGACTTAAAATCTTCACTGCAAAAGATCTTAACTCTGGGGTACGATCTCCAAATTGACTCCACCATTCAGCTACAATGCCAATAAAAATCCTTTTAGTAGGAAAACACAAGTGATTGAATAACACCTAAAAGAAAACTCTACATACCGGGAGTACGTTTGCCAATAGAATTTTTTGCCTGGGTTATGCCAAACATCCCTCTTGCATGCTTGAATTCTTCAACTTGTAAATCTGCCTTCTCTCGATCTTTATCATCCGTAATAACCCTATCCATGCACTTATACAACCCCCACTTAATCTCATAATCGGCCATTTCTTGTGAATATTGAAATTGAGGATTCAAAAAGTAGGCAGCTGCGTGCAAATGGCGGTGCATTTGGAACTCCCATTTGTCATCAATAATCTTCCAAATCTCACTATAAGCTCCAACATCACCCCCCAAGTTTTTTGCTATCTCCTCCTTAGCGGTATCCATTGCTCCATAAATAAATCCCATTGCGGGGACTTTTTCTGAATCCGCTATCCTCAACACATGAACAAGAGGTCTTGTTGTCTTCAATGCATAAGAGATGCCTTCCCAAAAAGTCAAATCTGTCAGTATGATTTTCTTTACTTCTTTTCCATCTGGCTTATTTGCATATGAACATCCCTCCCACTCTGATGAAGTAAACATATGTTGCAAAGGTTGCCGTAGTTCAGAGATACTCTGCAATGTCAAATATGCAGTGGCAAACCTTGTAGGAGCAGGTCGGACCAATTCCTTGTTTGCAAACTTTCTCATCAGCGCCAACACCCATCCATGATTATAAATGAAGTTTGTCACCTATTATATGACATAAATTTTTTAATTAAAATATGAGTTAAGTTGAAAAAAAATAAAGAATAGTAATATTATTATTATTATAGTACCTTCTTCGCTTTTCTCAATGCATTTCTGTGTTGGGGTAGTTCTCCAAGTTTTTCAAGCATTAAATCTATGCAATGAGCTGCACAGGGTGTCCACCATAGCCGCTTCCTCTTTTCCATCAACATTTCCCCAGCCTTCTTATAGTTGGAGGCATTATCTGTCACCACCTGAACAACAATATCCTCTCCAACCTCTTCAACCACATCATCAAGTAAACGAAACAACAATGCCGCATCCTTCACTGCATCACTAACATCAACCGAACGAAGGAAAACTGTACCATATGGACTGTTTACAAGGAAGTTGATTAGCTGTCTACCCCTTATATCTTTCCACCCATCTGACAATATCGACACTCCTGTTTTCACCCATGTCTTCTTCACTTCAGCTACAATAGTTTCGGTGTTTTCTTCCTCCCTCCTCAATATGGAAGTCCTCAACTCATAGCTGGTCGGCGGTTTCAAACCTGTCCCAAAGCGCCCAACTGCCCGAATCATTGCCACAAAAGATGGACTATCAGCAACATTAAATGCGATGCCATTCTCAAAGAAGAATCGACCTATCTCATCGCATGTTCGATCACGTAACTCCTTATCAGTTCCTCCCTTTCTAATTCCCCCTAATTCTTCAATCTGATAATCTTCCACACTATTGAGAAACCTATCCATAGGTCCCCTAATCCCTCTTTGAGTCACACTACCACTACCCGACCCTTCCTTAGATTTGGATTGACTATTCAATGTCATACATTTATCAATTTTTTCCTCCCTAACTAACTGATTATATCTTTTAACTTTCTCTGAATTCTCCATATAACTTTTGATGTCATCCCTAACATCCGATGGAACACTTTTACACGGGGCAACATTCCCTTTAATACCAGCAAGGTGTTCTTTAATTCTATACACTCCCCCCCTTATTACTTTATCACATAGAGTACACCGCATATACTTTTTTCCATCTATTTCAATCTCAACCCCATACTTCCATGCCGGATCCTTTTTATTACTAACCATTACAATCACAAAGCCTCCTACAATTTATAAAAGATAATATAAACTAAATAAAACTCAAATGCCAAATACAACTCAAATACAACTTAAAACAGAGAGTGAGACTGTGAGAGACTGCCGAGTGTTGATCAAAGACGAGAGACTGCCAGAAAAGAGAGAAAGACAGCCGGCAAGAGAGAGAGAGACAGCCTAGAGAGGGAGAAGAATGAGTTGAAGAGAAGAGAGAGAAACCTTCTGCGTCGCCGGAAATGGAAGTTTTTGGCGCCGGAAATGGAAGCCTTGGCGTCGGCAATGGAAGCTTTGGCGCCGATGAGGAGAGAGCTTGGGAGGGATGCTGCCGGCCAGGTGAAAACTCGCCGGAAATGGAAGATTTGGCGTCGGTGAGGAGAGAGCTTGGGAGGGATGCCGCCGACCAGGTGAAAACGCGCCGGAAATGGAGGCTTCGACGCCGATGAGGAGAGATCTTGGAGGGATGCTGCCGATCGATGAGAAGAGACCAGTTTAGGGCAGTCGATCTGCCGATCCGAGAGTGTTCTGGTTTTTATATCCTCTTTTATTTTCCATTTCTGCCCCTCAGCTCTATATACGGCCGTATATGTCAATATACGGCCGTACGGGTACGGTACGGCCGTATACGGCCGTACCGGTACGCAAAATACGGGAAAAATGTCATACGGGCGTGATACGCCCGTATGAGTTCGGCCAGAGGCCGATACGGCCGTATCTCCGTATATACGGCCTGATACGGCCGTATTTTCAAACATTGCATATATCCTAACCCCACACACCACACCCACCACACCCCACAAACCCACCCCTTCTTCCCCCCCCCCCCAACCCCCCAAAATTAAATAAATAAATAAATAACTAAAGCTACGCTTATGAGTACCCTTTAGTTCCCAAACATCCAAAGTTTCTGATACTGTGGAAGACAATAGATAATCTCTAAAAGTCATTATCTCAGATGTAAGCTCTGGTTTTCATTCCTACCAAGACGTAAAAACATCATTAGCACTATGGTAAAATTGGTACAAACTTTGCAATGCAGAAAATCATCTAAACCACAACAACATCACACAACCATGTTGTACTTTTAACGACTGTCGTCATTACCAACAGACAACAACCATTCAGCGAGGTAGGGGCAATTACAATCAAGCATAAAAATTCTTTATCCCAACAATTAGAGCAGCTCCTAATCAATTTATTATTTGGCTTTGTCAGACATGGCACACTATCTTAGGTCGGCTTCTTACTTCTCATAGAAAGGAAAGCCCAAAAATGGAGCAAGGAAAAATAAAGTGCTGTGGGATTCTACAGCCTAGCTGCTCCATGAATGACTTAAGAGGAAATTGACTAAATAACTTTTGAGGACTATAGAGTGGAGGATAAGCAGTCTTTGGGACAACATCACCTTTTCTTTCATTCAGTAACTAGAGAAACTTTTGGCTTATTTAAATTTGTGGACTACTTTTGATTGTCCAAATTTTCATAATTTCATGTACTCTATTACTTCAATATCTTCTTTGCTTAAAAAATTATCAAAAGATAAGTTGCCCAATTTTCTTCCAAATGTTCAGATCAAGGATTTAACACTTTTTCCGCAACCAGCAAGGAACAGAATTTGAAGGATTGCAAAAGAATATAAATAATATCATCGAAAAAACCAATCCAAAAATAATTTAGGTAAATTCACAATATTTACTCCCTTAAGAAGACCTTGAAGCATGATTATATTCCAACCTGGGCAGAATCTGAAAAGCCCTTGAAACATGATTATGCGAAATGGTCGCTTTCTGATAGATGCTATTCTTCCTCAAAAGAACACAAATCTTTTTGCTACAATGTATTTCACTATAAAACTCCCACCTTTTTTCTCTAACTGATCAAATTCTAGATACATGTGAGACAAGAACTGCATTTAAGCTGAAGTAGTACATGAAACAAGAAAACCACACTCCATGGGATGCATATACATACACATCTGTATATACATATTACAACTAAAGCGTCGGAGTTACTACTCCAGGTTCAGTATCACTCAAACTGAAACAGAAAGAATAAACCCCTCATTATGTACCAGCTGACATACATTCTCAATAAAAACATAGATATTAGGGATTCGTTGTGTGATTAATGATGTCAAAACTGTCACAAGTTGAACTCAAACAAGAAGACCTTTTTTAGAAGAAACAGAAAACCAACACAACAACAAATTTAAGTATATTGACTTTCATGGAAAACAAACCAGAATTTTAGAAATATGAATCCTCTAACTTCTTGGCTAAGATCTTCAGTCCGAGGATCTTCCAGAGTGACACCTGCAACAAACCTCACAAATTTAAGGTGGGACAAGGTTCTCACTAAAATGACACTAATGAAAACACATGCAACCAAGATCAATTATATCATCATAGTAGCAAGAAACTTTTTTTTTTTTTTCTCTTTTGTGATTGGAAACAACTTGTTTCCAATCATGGTTTTAAAAGGCGAGGCGAGGCGCCGCCTCACCGCCTTGGGGCCTTACGCGCCTTAAGGCGGTCACCAAAGGCGGGGTACCTTAAAAAACCCGCCTCTGGAGGGTGAGGCGACCGCCTCAAGTCGTCTGACAGGTCCCGAGAGAGGAGAGAGAGGAGAGGGGAGAGAGAGATAAAAAGTTAGAGATTCCGATGCACTGAATTCCTGTCCCGTCGTCGGACTGTGACTGCGAAGATCCGGTGCAGTTCGTCGGGTCGGAGAGGAAGGAGATCCAGTCGAAGTCGGCTGTGAAGAACCAGCAGGCGTTCTGGGGTTCTGGTGAGGAAAAGTGTGAAGAAGATGGCAGAGATAAGAGAGGAGGTGGAGGAGATAGAAAAGAGCATGTCATCGGAGGAGATGGTGGAGCTGATCGGGAGGGACTCGAAGGAGAGAGACTGACAGTCGAAGGAGAGGCTGAGAGGGGAGAGAGTAAGAGTCAACGACTGCGGTGTTCAAGTGTTTATATACTTCTTAATTTTATTGATATTTGTTAAATGTTATACTATTACTTTTACTAATAGCCACTCATATTTCATATGATTATACTTTTTAATTTTTTTAAACTTATTCGTCGTGTTAGCCTAACTTAGGATTTTATATGTTTGGTTATTTATGTTGATTTTGTTCTAATTTATTTGATATTTATGCTTCTAATATTGATTTCTACTATCTTTTTCAATGTTAAGAAAGATTTTGTAAGTTAGGATTTTTTTTACTTTTTATATTTTCTTTTTTATGTGAAATCGAGGAGGTCGCCTCGATAGTCTTGAGGCGACCGCCTCGCCTTACCAAGACTCCATCAGCTCGTCTCGCTTTTCGTCTTTTAAAACATTGGAAACAAGAATTATATTGATCTTACTATAAACAAAAGAAAGGTGAACCAAAACCTGGCAAGCCAAGAACAATTCTACAAGCAAGACATTTCTTGTATGGGGAAATTACCCACAGCCTACTTATAAATTTCATATTTACAAGCGTATATAACTTTTTAATTTTTTTACAATGACCTCCCCTGACTAACGGATTGACTGGTTTGACCGCCAATAAATATGGTTAACTATGAACAAATATTAAAAGACGAAATTACCCCTCAACAAATTTATTTTTTTAATTTTCTTTTAAAATAAATTTTAAAAATTTTAAATAAATTAAAAATAAATTTAATCAGATCTCTACCGTCCATCTAAAAATGGACGATAGAGATTAATTTTAAAAAATTTAAAAATTTAATTAAAATATTTTTTAATTAGATCTCCACCATCCATCTTTAGATGGATGGTGGAGATTAATTTGAGAAAAAAAAAAAACAAATTTAAAAAATGATTTAAAATAAAAACACCTCTCTCTCATTTCTCTCATTTCTCTCTTTATTGTTCATTGTCTCTCTCCTTTCTTTCTTCTTCTTCATCATTTTCTTCTTCTAACCGGTCACTGTCTCTCTCTTCTCTCTTCTTCTTCTTCTTCTTCTTCTGCTTCTTCTGCTTTCTTCTTCTTCTAATCGAACCCAATTCTGGGTTCGAATCCTTGGAACCCAGAACTGGGTTCGAATAGGATTCGAACCCTTTGAACCCAGAACTGGGTTTTGGTTGGGTTTCAAATCTTCTTCGAATCAATTCGAAGGTCTTGAGATGGGTTTGAATCAGTTGGGTTATTTTTTATTGTTTTGGGGTTGATTATTGGTTGTTTTAGGGAATTTTTTATGATTGAACATTGATTTTTGTTGATTGATTAATGATGATAAATTTGGGTTGGTGATTGATGTTGATGATTTTGCTGGATTGATGATAATTTTGGTTGAAGATGAGAGGGAGGAGAGATTGAAGATGATTTTCAGTAGAGGTTTTCTGGGATTAAAGATGATTTGGGTTGAATATAATTTCGAGGGTATATTGGTAATTTCATTTGGCTGCGAAATCAATCCATGACAATTTGATTGTTCTCAAGGGTAATTTCGTCTTTTAACACCTTTTAAACGGTCAAAGAGATTATTTAACGGTCAAATCCAGTCAATCCGTTAGTCAGGGAAGATCATTGTAAAAAAATTAAAAAGTTATATACGCTTGTAAATATGAAATTTATAAGTACACTGTGGGTAATTTCCCCTTTCTTGTATATATGAAACTCTACTTAGATAAAATAAATAAATAAATAAATAAGATGATTTTTTAAAAAAAAAAATGTTGTCACCCAAAATCAATGGTTAATCAGCAGCAAATCTTTTAAAAATTAATTGATTCAAAATAAGAGAATTCAAGAAATTCCAATAACCATATCAAGGACAATTCAAAATATACACGGTACTACTCTTAAAGGTCAGAAGTACTGAATTGGGTGTGTGAATCTGTGTGTCTGTGTCTCAATATGTGGAGAAAGTAACTCATGTTCTGTTCAGATATTCATGCACTCAGCTGAGAGAAACATAATGCATCCACCACAACAACATAAAAGATATAAATCAGTGCCACCTAGCCTCAAAGAAATTGACTTTCCCGTTTTAGGCTTCTGCTCATTTTAGGATAGAGGATATTGCATAAATTATGCATTCTAACCTTTTTTTTTTTATCATACTGTCATCCATAGCCTTAAATTCCATATTCTTCAAAGCAAGCTCAACAACATAGCCACCCAAGTTTATGGAATCTGTTGCCCCAACAGCACCACAAAGGCCAACTTTTGCTTCACAACCTGAGGGTAATACTGGTCTAACAAAATACTTTAACTTTTCCCAGGAATTTGTAGAAACATTTTAGCAGCGATCCCTAGAAAAATAATAATAATAATCATCATCATAGCAAATGAATCATACCACATAAAAGAAACAAACGTGATTTACAAGTTTCTTGAATCATCCAAGGACTGTCCATTTGTCTATAAGATACATTGCTAAAACATTGAAAGCAATTTAATTTTAGGGGGGCCAATATATCGGCGGTGCTAACTACTATAGAACTAGAATGACATTGGCTTGTAGCTTTTTTAACTACAATATACCCAGACATAGGATAATAGCTTTTACACTTCAGGTTCTTTTGGTTTTTTTCTTCTTCTTTTTCTATTTGATAGGGATGTGGTTGGGGATGGTTGGCTAGGCATAGAGAGAGAGTTTTCAACAATTTTTTTAGCTATTCTAAGCATAGTTATTGGAGATCCTTTCTATTGGGTCCTAAGTTCCCTTAGTGGACTTCTGCTTCACTTCGTTTTCCTTTACAATATTTTCTTTTTCTGATCAAAACAAGACTGAGACAAAAATTTCCAGACATCTCAAACGAAATAGAGTCAAAAAGTCAAAAATTATGCTGGAGCGATAGGGTTTCCTGTCTGCAGAATACTACTACCCTACCATACAACAAAAGTGCACCTCAGACTTTGATGCAAAACTTGTATGTCCAAACAATAAAGCAAGAGAAGCAAAACATAAAATTCAATTACACTTATAAATTAAGAGAATAAGGAAATTTGTCACAGAACAAGTAATGACCACTTTGGCAGCTTGAACTAAATTGACATGAAACTCCTTAAAGCACTCAGTTCCAAGAGCTCCATAAAGAATAGTAACTGGACTTGCAATATTTGAATAAAAGTGGATGTGATTAAAATCAAATAATTCAGGCTGCTGAAATGAGTCTTCAGCACTGGCTTCCAAGAATTAACAAAAATAAAGTTAGCGAATGATGAATATATTACATATATGATGATTATAAATTGATAGAGCAGTTATTACCCTTCAGTAGGGCCGCCAAGCCACATCAACAGTTCAACAACATCAATGAACAGTGCTCCACCAGTATCCACCCAACAACATTTCCAGCAGGGGCCTTTGGATTTACACCAACAAGCAAGGGATCAGACTTTTTGGTTTCCAAATTTTCGTTTCTTTCTAAGGTTTCCTTGACTTCAAGGTTTGAGTTACTATCATCAACCGGAGGAAAAGAAGAAAGAGACTCCTCTGCTAACTGGCGGTAAAGAACCAATCTCGGGGATGCTGATCTTAGTGTAAGTGAGAACTGAAGAAGTGATGGCAATTGGTCACTTAAGAGAGAGCTAAAATGTTTCAAAATTAATTTAGTGCACCCTTTCGCTGTAGAAGAATCAAGATCGTCCTTCTCAGCATGATGCCAGACTTCAATGAACTCCCAAAAGAGGTCTTTCTGTTCTTTAGATAGTGATTCACTGTACCAAAATTAATAAAATTGTTTGTTCCTTCTATTACAAAATTCAGCGTTCCAGAAAATAAGAATTAAGAAAAAAAAAGTTAAAACAGGCTTGGACAGTTGTGTTTCAAGTATAAATTTAAAAAACGTATAAAGTCCATAAAATGGTCAAAAGTCCAAGAATTTGTACAAAATCAAAGGTATAATAACTGATAGTTACTCAAAGTATCAAGAAATTTACTAAGAAAATCATTCCAGACAACATAATAAAAAGCAATGATAACAAGCAAGGATGCTATATTTATTGCTTATTCCATAAAAAACTTCATCCACAAGTAAAAAGTTGCACAAAATGCTACACAGTTTTCTCAAACAGAAATAGAAATTGACTTCCAACCACAAACTCACATCAAACCTCACAGAACAATTTGGCAATGTTTTCCCATAGGAAACTAAACTTTTATCAATAAGAGAATAAAAGAATAATTATAAACGCGAACTAGAGGTCCACAAAGACAACTCTTCTTAGAGGTTCAAAAGCCTCCGCAGAACAAATAAAATTCGCCTGAAAATTCTGTCCACCAGTATCTTACCCAACCAAAAGTACTAAATGGAACCCAGTAAAGACAAAATGATTCCAATAACCCCTTCCAAGTAGAGATGGATAAAGAAGAACGAAAGATCTTGAAACTCCCTTATGATGGATATCCAAAGTGAAGTCAATAGTCATGTTTTATCCAATCCTTTTTCCTCATCATCAAAGATGCAGACATTCTTCTATTGCCAAATCATCTACATAAAAGCTAGTACAACGCATCTCCATAATGTTTTCAAAATTTTTCCCAACCACAACACAAAAAAAAACTTCTCAACAAGTAAACAACTTCAAGATTCCAGTACAATCCACAAGATTTGGGCTTCTTGTCATAGCATAGCCCATAAGTTAAAGAAAACAACAATGTTGTAATTAATGGTTAAGCATCTCACCGCTATTCGAACACATAAAACCCATTGGGATAATGTCTTCTAAGCATTTCTATTTTGGATTACAGCTCCAATTTAAACTTTGCCTTGTTGCAGTTGCCCATGCATAAAATTGGACTTTGGATAGGAACTTTAGCCAAATAACTTTACATTGTTTAAAGCACTTATAGGTCTTCCATCTACCAACCACACACAAATATGATTTGAAGTTATAACTACCCGTTGGATCAAATTCTAACTTTCTCCATCTCATCAAAGCTACCATGATCTATCGAGCCAGAAGGAAATCTCCCTTTCAAATTTTTCTTGAAATTATAATTCCTAATTTAAAGTAAAAGACAACGGGAAAACACGACCGTGGCCTTGATAGGTATATTCTTAGAGAAGCACAACATGTAGAAATGGGGCAAAGGCCACTGAAAGATGAATCTCCAATCCACTATTTTTTCCTCTTTTATTCTCAATAGGAAATAAATATCATATATTGCGAAGAAAATCAGACAATATACAAGAAAAAAAGTGAATTAAAAAATCACCCATCATCCAAACGAAAGACCTCCAATAACTGTGCTCATAACCAGTTCAAAAAAAAAATGCCCATAACCAAAAGTTATCATAAATTTCCATAACCAAAGTCATGTGATGAAGAAAGGGAAGGTAAAACTGCTTTTTAAGGCCTGATCTACACCTCAATCCCGTCCATTAGATTGAAGAAGACCAGTGTTCGCAGTTGAACCACCCCAGGCTATATGATTATGTTAGATAAAACTCTTACAACATTTCAGATACAACTAAACTTACAACATTCATCCCTAAAACTGTAACCACCCACATCGAAGGCTTATACCATACACTTTAATTCAAAGATCTTCAGGTTCTACAATCTAATGCTACCAACTTGGCGGTCAAGTGCTGGCCTGGCTAGCTAAGCTGAATAGACTTGTCGGACAATTTTCATTTAGAAATCTTCCTGCAAAACCTGCAGATTGCAGGCATTGGCATAGCAGGCCCGTAACAAAGTGGATGGAGCAAGTAGAATTTCCTCTCCTTGTCAAACACAATAATGCCTCTAATCCACAATGTATTGAACTTTTCATCCTACTACAGGTAATATTCCTCCGAAACAACAGCTTCAGTTGCAGAATTTCCACTGAGATTAGTAATTAAAGTATCCTTGTGAGCTTGTTCTGAGCCAGAAGAATTTTGCTGGCAACATTCTATATTAAATGTCTGATCTCACTAACTTATCGAACCTATCTATGTGATTAAGTCCCTGTATCACTAATAACAGTCCTGGTTTAGATCAAGGATCACAATCTTGTCTTGTATTAGAGTTTTGTGACCTATCTATGTCAATTCGTATCCTTTTATGCTCAAGTTTCTCAGAAAATCGTGAACTGGCAACACTGTACACTTCTATTGTCTTAGCCTACCAAGAGCTGCCTATTCTTTCATAACCAGTAACTCTTCAAATAAAGAGATTATCATCCACAACTTGTTATTGTATCTAAATTTTGAGGTAAAGTTCCTGAAACACTTCATGTTTTCCCAAAATCAAACCTGCCGTTGTCTTTGTTAATTTGGTTCGATAAGCTATGGTGAATGCTAACGAACGAAACTTGAAAAGATATAGTATCTTATGATATTGCAGACATATTAGCATATGCAAAGAGAAGATTGAACATTCAAGAAAGAAATATTAACAAAATGATAAGATCTGTTGCCTAATGCAAATACTCAGAAATCTATTCTGTAAAATGTTGCCGAAAATAGTAAAAACAAAAAGTTTCAAACCTCTGAAGCAGTGAAATCCCACTAAAGCATCTAATTCCCTTCAAAATACCTGTGAGTATTTACCCATGAGGGTTGCATATTTAATACAATAATAAATTATTCGCAAGGCTAATTTGCATAAATGGAAATTAACTCTATTTGTTAGGACAAAACAGAAAACAAAACAAGCAGCAACACCAGCTTTAATAAGGAGAAAAAGCTGCACAATAAAGGGCACAAAAATAATCTCAATATATATCACTTTAATCTATATAATTACGACATCTTGATTTATCACAAATTTTTTCCTGCAGAGACATCTTACGTGACCTATTTGTTTATTCATAATATGGTAGAAACGATTTAAATCCATCAATTGACATCTAACATTTGCAAATTTTCTACTCTTTCCGTCCTTCTTGTCAAAATTCAGACTCAGTTAAATGCTTATTTCTATGTATGTCACTTGCACTAACAGGTCTTCAAGCCAACCCCACACAGTCATTACAGCAAGCACATTGTAGCATTACATAAAACAAGATTAACCTATCACATAGGCTAGCTCATAGTCAGACCTCATAACTTGAGATTCTCACCAAAAATCTACAAATATTGACCATTGGCCAACCAAAATGCAGCTCATTTGTTCAAGACCCTCAAATAATCTATTGGCCGAATGACAATGCTGAATTTAACTGCAGCATCTCATGTATAAAGTGTAGCGTCAACATTCTTATACCCAGTATGTAGATTGTAAAATTATGATATGTCATGCTTACCTGAGCATGTCACCAGTATTCAACTGTGGCCCGCTCAATGCTGGTGAGATGCTGAATTTATTACCATCACCACAAAACGAAGGATGCCCAAGAGGCATTGGTCGATCCTGGATGGGTGGAACTTCAATATCTCCTTCCAACATTTTCAGAGCATCCACAATGGTAGGCCTCAAAGCCACCATGACATGAGCACACAAAATTCCTACCAATACAAATCTCAACATTATTGATCTGTGACTTGCATCCACTTAATCCCCCTCCTTCAACAAAGATGCATCCAAATGAAACATCCAGTAATCCGATGCCAGTATTGATAATGTCCCACACAGGCGTTAACTCTGAAACTGGAAGCCACATCAATTCAAATGCAAAGCAGTGACTGTTAATTAAGCCTCATATTTACAGTTCAAGTCATAAAAACTTTAAGATTGGCAACTGCAAGACAAGCACCAAGAAATTGAGAACCAGTCTTCAGAAAAAGAAGAGCTTGATCACTAGAATACAATTTTTTTTAGAACAAAGTCTTTCCACAATAAACTCTAAACATTTTTTTTTCAAAATAATATAATAATTAGCAAACAAAGCAACCTAAAATATAACTGATAGCAGCTTTTTACACTGTAACATTTCTTGAAATCATAAGAAACTCTTTTCTTCCATTATTTTCACATCAACAGAAGACTGAAGTAAGAGTATACTCATCAATACCATTCCCCAGCCACAAAAATTACATATATCGCCTTTGTTTTGTATAAGCATGATGTATTGGAACGGTAAAAGCCCCCCAAAAAACAAAAAGAAAATGACAAATTCTGTGTGTGTTCAAAGCTCCCTTTGATTCTATGTGATAGCAGCTTCTATGGAAACTTCAGATATACCAAAATCTCTATCCTGTTATTACTAATTTTGATCACCTTTAGAAGAGATGATTCTTGAATGCAAGTATCATTCTACGTGAGAAAAGCAAAACAGACGCTAAGATCGAACCAAAGAACATCTTCATAGCATATCTCACAGGGTCATGATCATCTTTTTCATAGACATTCCTTGGGGTAGTCAAGGCCGTTGCTGAAGCTGAAGGTAGGGCTTCGGGCTTCTATTACTGCATCTGCCAGGTCTGTGATAAAAGTAGAGGTACAATTTAGAGCAGATACACGTCCCCAGTTTTCTATGCCAGATTCAAGAGCCAGGTGTTTGTACTCCCTGTCAATTTCTTCAAGTGTCTCTATGTGCTCGCTCACAAAGCCGGAATTAAGAAGAAAATTAATATGATCTTTGGAATACCATTTTTAACACTCATAAACTAATGCTAAACCAATCGAATTTGCAGCTTTGGTAACTTGTCATGTCCCTTACTGGAACAGCTAGAAGACTCTTTACACCTTTCTGGCCAAGCTCAACAAGAACTTCATCAGTGTATGGCTTCAGCCATTCTACAGGCCCAACTCAACTCTGACCAAAAGAAGAGAAAGAAAAACCAAATTACAAGGAATTACAGCATAAGTAGAACAGCCCCATCTGTCAAGGAGAACAAAAAATTAGCACTCAATAGACCGTAGACAGTGGTTGCGGACAGTGTTCATAATCAAGCCTTAAAGAAAGCAGAACCAAAGATTTGAGAAGGTAGGCTTCATTTTAAACCTGGTATGCTGGTGTATGATCATTGTTAATTCCTCTATCTTTCAATTTCTGCATGATAAAGTAGATGCACTCTTCCATCTGATCTTTGTAGGGATTGCCAGCATCCTCAACATAACTGACTTGTACTCCATGGGCACTGAAGAATATCGTGACCTAGAGTTCCATACAAGAGTAAAGAGGAGTCGTTAAGAGAGAATCTCATAAGACCACAATTCAGATGTCAATTTTAAAATAATAACTTTCTGCATCAAAAAAACTATGCAGAAAGAATTATATGCAATTACAAAATGTACCTCTTCAGGCTTTGTGAATTTCTCCAGCTCCTTGTGAATCAAGCCAGCCATGGAGGTAACATAACCTTCTTGCTGATACTAGGACCCTATAATGGAAACTGGCAGCCTCAATAGATATGGCATCTTCCCTGATATATTACCCCCATTCAGAATGGCTTATGAATTGTGAAAAAATGATCAACTACAATTAAGGAGCTGAAGCATAGAAGCTGAGACAAAAATATCACCTAGATATATTCTGGAGAACACGGATAAAGTGGCAGCACAACAAGCCTTGTAATTTTGTCCCTCTTGATCTGTCACATTTAATAAAATATATTATAACTATATCAACTTTACAAGTTTAACATAGAAGGGACACTTTTTGTTGCTACTTAGCTGTAAAAATACAATGGCTTTCAAGAATAACATCAAACACTAAAAATCCAGTCATTAAAGATACTTACATAAAAGGAACAGATGCAAAAAATGGCAATCCGCTCTCTCTCCCTCTCTCTCCCCTTCTAATAAAATATAATGGCTTTAACAAAACAGCCCCGAACTTTGCCTAATACATACGCGCCACATGATAATTCTACAACATTATTAACAGCTAAAATGTCAAAATTTCCATAAAATGAAAATTAAATACATGGAGCAGTGCTCGGTAAGACACAATTACACAGACAACAAAAAAAGTGCAACATGCACCTGCTGAACTGCCTCTTCAGTAAACGGGCACCAATACAGCATTCCAACATAGACATTTGCAGTCAAATTCTTTGCTTTGAGAGCTATTTTAAGTGCATCAGCCTGCAGTAGTTTTTGCCAGCAGTAAGTACACATCACAAAAGAAACTAGACGAAAATAAACATTCTTGAAAACAAAAAAGCACAATTTGCTGAAAACAAGATTAAATGCCCGTGCACAAAAGAAACATTTTTTACCTGCTCATCCCTTGTTTTACACAGACACAGAGGCTTATGAGATCTTCGTAACCCCTGGTGCAACCGGTTTCATAGCCTCTCTTAGCATCATTACGATGCTAATGTGTGGCTGCCCCTTAAATCGAAAGGTATGTGTCTAAGTTTTCATCGTACAAAATGGATTCCCCAAGTTGGTGGTGCCCATCATTCTCTTGCCAGTGATCGCTAGGAGAGGAGTATCCTGCATTGACGGCCAAGCTGACGACAAGCATTGCCACCCCAATGATCAATCCTCGCTGTTGCTCTATCCAATTCTTCTCTTCCCCATCGCTTTGCTCCTCCACCGAAAGTGAAGGAATGGAAATGGGAATGAAATTGGTCTGCTGCTCCAAGGGGTGTGACACAGAGGTCAACTGCTCCACCGGGAGTGACACAGTCAGCTGCTCTAACGGCCGTGAGACAGAAGCATCAGAGGTCGGCTGCTCCATTACCATTCTTGAGCAGCCGTTGGTGGAGGACAGCGAGGAAAAAGCCACAAATTGGATCAAGAGGAATCGCAACACAATCATCATGGTCGCAATCCTGACGGCAGGCTTGGCCATCAATGCTGCTTACAACACTCCAGACGGAAACCATGCACATTGCTAAAATTGTACAAAATCGTGCAAATAAAGTATTTCATATAAATATGTATTTAAAACACTTTATTTACGAATAATAATGCATATTGTTATTTATAGCAACATCCATTTGCACGGTTATGACAGCGTGCATGATTTTGCATATTGTCATATGGTTTTACATGGCTTTACACGTTATCGTAAACCTTTTCCATAACATACATTATTTGCATGTTGCCATAAGTGACTTACAACGATATAGATCTCATTTGTTTTTTTAGCAGAAATCAAGCAATCGTACACATTAGGCGTAGAGCTCACCCAATTCATCAGCCACTTCACTGCCTTGTAGAGTTGTCGCAGGACATGCCAAACACCAAGAACCATCACCAAGCCAAAACACAACACAATGATAATGTAACCTTTATATAGCTGGGGAACCGAAATAGATGCCACCACTCGAACATATGTCATGTAAGTGACAACAATTCTGAAGATGGCCATCCAAACGAAAATCATGAAAACTTAGACGCATACCTTTCGATTTAAGGGGTAGCCACACATTAGCATCGTAATGATGCTAAGAGAGGCTATGAAACCGGTTGCACCCGCGGTTACGAAGATCTCATAAGCCTCTGGGTTTTCATCGTACAAAATGGATTCCCCAAGTTGGTGGTACCCATCATTCTCTTGCTAGTGACCGCCAAGAGAGGAGTATCCCGTATTGACGGCTAAGCCGACGACAAGCATTGCAACCCCAATGATCAATCCTCGTTGTTGCTCTATCCAATTCTTCTCTTCCTCATCGCTTTGCTCCTCCACCGAAAGTGAAGGAATGGAAATGGGAATGGAACTAGTATGCTGCTCCAAGGGGTGTGACACAGAGGTCAACTGCTCCACCGGGAGTGACACAGTCAGCTGCTCTAACGGCCGTGAGACAGAAGCATCAGAGGTCGGCTGCTCCATTACCATTCTTGAGCAGCCGTTGGTGGAGGACAGCGAGGAAAAAGCCACAAATTGGATCAAGAGGAATCGCAACACAATCATCATGGTCGCAATCCTGACGGCAGGCTTGGCCATCAATGCTGCTTACAACACTCCAGACGGAAACCATGCACATTGCTAAAATTGTACAAAATCGTGCAAATAAAGTATTTCATATAAATATGTATTTAAAACACTTTATTTACGAATAATAATGCATATTGTTATTTATAGCAACATCCATTTGCACGGTTATGACAGCGTGCATGATTTTGCATATTGTCATATGGTTTTACATGGCTTTACACGTTATCGTAAACCTTTTCCATAACATACATTATTTGCATGTTGCCATAAGTGACTTACAACGATATAGATCTCATTTGTTTTTTTAGCAGAAATCAAGCAATCGTACACATTAGGCGTAGAGCTCACCCAATTCATCAGCCACTTCACTGCCTTGTAGAGTTGTCGCAGGACATGCCAAACACCAAGAACCATCACCAAGCCAAAACACAACACAATGATAATGTAACCTTTATATAGCTGGGGAACCGAAATAGATGCCACCACTCGAACATATGTCATGTAAGTGACAACAATTCTGAAGATGGCCATCCAAACGAAAATCATGAAAACTTAGACGCATACCTTTCGATTTAAGGGGTAGCCACACATTAGCATCGTAATGATGCTAAGAGAGGCTATGAAACCGGTTGCACCCGCGGTTACGAAGATCTCATAAGCCTCTGGGTTTTCATCGTACAAAATGGATTCCCCAAGTTGGTGGTACCCATCATTCTCTTGCTAGTGACCGCCAAGAGAGGAGTATCCCGTATTGACGGCTAAGCCGACGACAAGCATTGCAACCCCAATGATCAATCCTCGTTGTTGCTCTATCCAATTCTTCTCTTCCTCATCGCTTTGCTCCTCCACCGAAAGTGAAGGAATGGAAATGGGAATGGAACTAGTATGCTGCTCCAAGGGGTGTGACACAGAGGTCAACTGCTCCACCGGGAGTGACACAGTCAGCTGCTCTAACGGCCGTGAGACAGAAGCATCAGAGGTCGGCTGCTCCATTACCATTCTTGAGCAGCCGTTGGTGGAGGACAGCGAGGAAAAAGCCACAAATTGGATCAAGAGGAATCGCAACACAATCATCATGGTCGCAATCCTGACGGCAGGCTTGGCCATCAATGCTGCTTACAACACTCCAGACGGAAACCATGCACATTGCTAAAATTGTACAAAATCGTGCAAATAAAGTATTTCATATAAATATGTATTTAAAACACTTTATTTACGAATAATAATGCATATTGTTATTTATAGCAACATCCATTTGCACGGTTATGACAGCGTGCATGATTTTGCATATTGTCATATGGTTTTACATGGCTTTACACGTTATCGTAAACCTTTTCCATAACATACATTATTTGCATGTTGCCATAAGTGACTTACAACGATATAGATCTCATTTGTTTTTTTAGCAGAAATCAAGCAATCGTACACATTAGGCGTAGAGCTCACCCAATTCATCAGCCACTTCACTGCCTTGTAGAGTTGTCGCAGGACATGCCAAACACCAAGAACCATCACCAAGCCAAAACACAACACAATGATAATGTAACCTTTATATAGCTGGGGAACCGAAATAGATGCCACCACTCGAACATATGTCATGTAAGTGACAACAATTCTGAAGATGGCCATCCAAACGAAAATCATGAAAACTTAGACGCATACCTTTCGATTTAAGGGGCAGCCACACATTAGCATCGTAATGATGCTAAGAGAGGCTATGAAACCGGTTGCACCCGCGGTTACGAAGATCTCATAAGCCTCTGGGTTTTCATCGTACAAAATGGATTCCCCAAGTTGGTGGTACCCATCATTCTCTTGCTAGTGACCGCCAAGAGAGGAGTATCCCGTATTGACGGCTAAGCCGACGACAAGCATTGCAACCCCAATGATCAATCCTCGTTGTTGCTCTATCCAATTCTTCTCTTCCCCATCGCTTTGCTCCTCCACCGAAAGTGAAGGAATGGAAATGGGAATGGAACTAGTCTGCTGCTCCACGGGGTGTGACAAAGAAATCAACTGCTCCACCGGGAGTGACATAGTCAGCCGCTCCAACGGCTGTGAGACAGAAGCATCAGAGGTCGACTGCTCCATTACCATTCTTGAGCAGCAGTCGGTGGAGGACGGCGAGGGAGAAGCCATAAATTGGATCAAGGGGAATCGCAACACAATCATCATGGTCGCAATCCTGATGGCAAGCTTGGCCATCAATACTGCTTACAACAACCCAGGCGAAAACCATGCACATTGCTAAAACCGTGCAAAATCATGCAAATAAAGTATTTCATATAAATATATATTTAAAACACTTTATTTACGAATAATAATGCATATTGTTATTTGTAGCAACATCCATTTGCACGGTTATGACAATGTGCATGATTTTGCATATTGTCATATGGTTTTACATGACTTTACACGTTGTCGTGAACCTTTTCCATAACATACATTATTTGCATGTTGCCATAAGTGACTTACAATGATATAGATCTAATTTGTTTTTTTGGTAGAAATCAAGCAATCCTACACATTAGGCGTAGAGCTCACCCAATTCATCAGCCACTTCACTGCCTTGTAGAGTTGCCAAAGGACATGCCAAACACCAAGAACGATCACCAAGCCGAACCACAACAATATGATAATGTAAGCTTTATATAGTTGGGGAACCAGAATAGATGCCACTACTCGAACATATATCATGTAAGTGACAGTAATTCCGAAGATGGCCATCCACACGAAAATCATAAAAACTCATATGCATACCTTTCGATTTAAGGGGCAGCCACACATTAGCATCATAATGATGCTAAGAGAGGCTATGAAACCGGTTGCACTCGCGGTTAAGAAGATCTCATAAGCCTCTGGGTTTTCATCGTACAAAATGGATTCCCCAAGTTGGTGGTGCCCATCATTCTCTTGCCAGTGACCGCTACGAGAGGAGTATCCCGCATTGACGGCCAAGCCGACGACAAGCATTGCCACCCCAATGATCAATCCTTGCTGTTGCTCTATCCAATTCTTCTCTTCCCCATCGTTTTGCTCTTCCACCGAAATTGAAGGAATGGAAATGGGAATGGAAGTGGTCTGCCGCTCCACGGGGTGTGACATAGAGGTCAACCGCTCCACTGGGAGTGACACAGTCAGCTGCTCCAACGGCCGTGAGACAGAAGCATCAGAGGTCGGCTGCTCCATTACCATTCTTGAGCAGCCACCAGTGGAGGACGGCGAGGGAGAAGCCACAAATTGGATTAAGGGGAATCGCAACACAATCATCATGGTCGCAATCCTGATGGCAAGCTTGGCCATCAATGCTGCTTGCAACACCCCAGACGGAAACCATGCACATTGCTAAAACCGTTCAAAATCGTGCAAATAAAGTATTTTATATAAATATGTATTTAAAACACTTTATTTACGAATAATAATGCATATTGTTATTTGTAGCAACATCCATTTGCATGGTTATGACAACGTGCATGATTTTGCATATTGTCAAAGGGTTTACATGGCTTTACACGTTGTCGTAAACCTTTTCCATAACATACATTATTTGCATGTTGCCATAAGTGACTTACAACGATATAGATATAATTTGTTTTTTTGGCAAAAATCAAGCAATCCTACACATTAGGCTTAGAGCTCACCCAAATCATCAGCCACTTCACTGCCTTGTAAAGTTGCCGCAGGACATGCCAAACACCAAGAACCATCACCAAGCCGAACCACAACACAATGATAATGTAAGCTTTATATAGCTGGGCAACCGGAATAGATGCCACCACTCGAACATATATCATGTAAGTGACAGCAATTCCAAAAAAGGCCATCCACACGAAAATCATAAAAACTCAGACACATACCTTTCGATTTAAGGGGCAGCCACACATTAGCATCGTAATGATGCTAAGAGAGGCTATGAAACCGGTTGCACCCGCGGTTAAGAAGATCTCATAAGCATCTGGGTTTTCATGGCATAAAATGGATTCCCAAAGTTGGTGATGCCCATCATTCTCTTGCTAGTGACCGTCAGGAGAAGAGTATCCCGTATTGACGGCCAAGCCGACGACAAGCATTGCCACCCCAATGATTAATCCTCGCTGTTGCTCTATCCAATTCTTCTCTTCCCCATCGCTTTGCTCCTCCACTGAAAATGAAGGAATGGAAATGGGAATGGAACTGGTCTGCTGCTCCACGGGGTGTGACACAGAGGTCAACTGCTCCACCGAGAGTGACACATTCAGCTGCTCCAACGGCCGTGAGGCAAAAGCATCAGAGGTCGGCTTCTCCATTACCATTCTTGAGCAGCCGCTGGTGGAGGACGGCGAGGGAGAAGCCATAAATTGGATCAAGGGGAATCGTAACACAGTCATCATGGTCGCAATCCTGATGGCCGGCCTGGCCATCAATGCTGCTTACAACACTCTAGACGGAAACCATGGAAATTGCTAAAATCGTGCAAATAAAGTATTTCATATAAATATGTATTTAAAACACTTTATTTACAAATAATAATTAATATTGTAATTTATAGCAACATCCATTTGCACGGTTATGACAACGTGCATGATATTGCATATTGTCATAAGGTTTTACATGGCTTTACACGTTGTCGTAAACCTTTTCCATAACATACATTTTTTGGATGTTGCCATAAGTGACTTACCACAATATAGATCTCATTTGTTTTTCTGATAGAAATCAAGCAATCCTACACATTAGGCGTGGAGCTTACGCAATTCATCAGCCATTTCACTGCCTTGTAGAGTTGCCGTAGGACATGCCAAACACCAAGAACGATCACCAAGCCGAACCACAACACAATGATAATGTAAGGTTTATATAGTTAGGGAACCGGAATAGATGCCACCACTCGAACATATATCAGTAAGTGACAGTAATTCCGAAGATGGCCATCCACACGAAAATCATAAAAACTCAGACGCATACCTTTCGATTTAAGGGGCAGCCACACTTTAGCATCGAAATGATGCTAAGAGAGGCTATGAAACCGGTTGCACCTGCGGTTACGAAGATCTCATAAGCCTCTAGGTTTTTATGTTACAAAATGATTTCCCCAAGTTGGTGATGCCCATCATTCTCTTATGAGTGATTGCCAGGAGAGGAGTATCTCGCATTGACGTCCAAGTCGACAATAAGCATTGCCACTCCAATGATCAATCATTGCTGTTGCTCTTTCCAATTCTTCTCTTCCCCATCGCTTTGCTCCTCCATTGAAGGTGAACGAATGGAAATGGGAATGGAACTGGTCTGCTGCTCCACGGGGTGTGACACAGAGGTCAACTTCTCCACCGGGAGTGACACAGTCAGTTGCTCTAACGGCCATGGAATAGAAGCATCAGAGGTCGGTTGCTTTATTACCACTCTTGAGCAGCCGCCGGTGGAGGACGACGAGGGAGATGCCACAAATTGGATCAAGGAGAATCGCAACACAATCATCATGGTCGCAATCCTAATGGTGGGCTTGGCCACCAATGCTGCTTACAACACCCCAGGCGGAAACCATGCACATTGCTAAAACCGTGCAAAATCGTGCAAATAAAATATTTCATATAAATATTTATTTAAAACACTTTATTTACGAATAATAATGCATATTGTTATTTATAGCAACATCCATTTGCACGGTTATGACAACGTGCATGATTTTGCATATTGTCATATGGTTTTACATGGCTTTACACGTTGTCGTAAACATTTTCCATAACATACATTATTTGGATGTTGTCATAAGTGACATACAACGACATAGATCTCATTTGTTTTTCTGACAGAAATCAAACAATCCTACACATTAGGCATGAAGCTCACCCAATTCATCAGCCAGTTCACTGCCTTGTAGAGTTGCCGCAGGACATGCCAAACACCAAGAACGATCACCAAGCCGAACCACAAGACAATGATAATGTAAGCTTTATATAGCTGGGGAACCGGAATAGATGCCACCGCTCGAACATATATCATGTAAGTGACAGCAATTCCGAACATGGCCATCCACACGAAAATCATAAAAACTTAGACGCATACCTTTCGATTTAAGGGGCAGCCACACATTAGCATCGTAATGATGCTAAGAGAGGCTATGAAACCGGTTGCACCCGCAGTTACAAAGATCTCATAAGCCTTTGGGTTTTTATCGTACAAAATGGTTTCCCCAAGTTAGTGGTGCCCATCTTTCTCTTACGAGTGATTGCCAGGAGAGGAGTATCTCGCATTGACGTCCAAGCTGACAATAAGCATTGTCGCCCCAATGATCAATCCTGGCTGTTGCTCTATCCAATTCTTCTCTTCCCCATCGCTTTGCTCCTCCATCGAAGGTGAAGGAATGGAAATGGGATGGAACTGGTGTGCTGCTCCACGGGGTGTGGCACAGAGGTCAACTGCTCCACCGGGAGTGACACAGTCAGTTGCTCTAATGGCTGTGGGACAGAAGCATCAGAGGTCGGCTGCTGCATTACCACTCTTGAACAGCCATCGGTGGAGGACGACGAGAGAGATGCCACAAATTGGATCAAGGAGAATCGCAACACAATCATCATGGTCGCAATCCTGATGGTCGGCTTGGCCACCAATGCTGCTTACAACACCCCAGGCGGAAACCATGCACATTGCTAAAACCGTGCAAAATCGTGCAAATAAAGTATTTCATATAAATATGTATTTAAAACACTTTATTTACGAATAATAATGCATATTGTTATTTATAGCAACATCCATTTGCACGGTTATGACAACGTGCACAATTTTGTATATTGTCATATGGTTTTACATGGCTTTACACATTATCGTAAACATTTTCCATAACATACATTATTTGGATGTTGCCATAAGTGACTTACAACGACATAGATCTCATTTGTTTTTCTGACAGAAATCAGGCAATCCTACACATTAGGCATGGAGCTCACCCAATTCATCAGCCAGTTCACTGCCTTGTAGAGTTGCCGCAGGACATGCCAAACACCAAGATTGATCACCAAGCCGAACCACAACACAATGATAATGTAAGCTTTATATAGCTGGGGAACCGGAATCGATGCCACCGCCCGAACATATATCATGTAAGTGACAGCAATTCCGAACATGGCCATCCACACGAAAATCATAAAAACTCAGGCGCATACCTTTAGATTTAAGGGGCAGCCACACAGTAGCATCGTAATGATGCTAAGAGAGGCTATGAAACCGGTTGCACCCGCGGTTACAAAGATCTCATAAGCCTTTGGGTTTTTATCATACAAAATGGTTTCCCTAAGTTGGTGGTGCCCATCTTTCTCTTACGAGTGATTGCCAGAAGAGGAGTATCTTGCATTGACGTCCAAGCCGACAATAAGCATTGCCGCTCCAATGATCAATCCTTGCTGTTGCTCTATCCAATTCTTCTCTTCCTCATCGCTTTGCTCCTCCATCGAAGGTGAAGGAATGGAAATGGGAATGGAACTGGTCTGCTGCTCCACGGGGTGTGACACAGAGGTCAACTGCTCCACCAGGAGTGACACAGTCAGTTGCTCTAACGGCCTTGGGACAGAAGCATCAGAGGTCGGCTGCTCCATTACCACTCTTGAGCAGCCGCCGGTGGAGGACGGTGAGCAAGAAGCCACAAATTCGATCAAGGGGAATCGTAACACAATCATCATGGTTGCAATCCTGATGGTCGGTTTGGCCATCAATGCTGCTTACAACACCCTAGGCGGAAGCCATGCACATTGCTAAAACCGTGCAAAATTTTGCAAATAAAGTATTTCATATAAATATGTATTTAAAACACTTTATTTATGAATAATAATTTATATTATTATTTACAGCAACATCCATTTGCACGGTTATGACAACGTGCATGATATTGCATATTGTCATAAGGTTTTACATGGCTTTACACGTTGTCGTAAACCTTTTCCTTAACATACATTATTTGCATGTTGCCATAAGTGACTTACGACAATATAGATCTCATTTGTTTTTTTGGCAGAAATCAAGCAATCCTACACATTAGGCGTAAAGCTCACCCAATTCATCAACCACTTCACTGCCTTGTAGAGTTGCCGCAGGACATGCCAAACACCAAGAACCATCACCAAGCCGAACCACAACACAATGATAATGTAAGCTTTATATAGCTGGGGAACCGGAATAGATGCCACCACTCAAACATATATCATGTAAGTGACAGTAATTCCGAAGATGGTCATCCACACGAAAATCATAAAAACTCAGACGCATACGTTTCGATTTAAAGGGCAACCACATATATTAGCATCGTAATGATGCTAAGAGAGGCTATGAAACTGGTTGTACCCGCGGTTACAAAGATCTCATAAGCCTCTGGGTTTTCATCGTACAAAATGGTTTCCCCAAGTTGGTGGTGCCCATCATTCTTTTGCCAATGACCGCCAGGAGAGGAGTATCCTGCATTGACGGCCAAGCCGACGATAAGCATTGCGACCCCAATGATCAATCCTCGTTGTTGCTCTATCAAATTCTTCTCTTTCTCATCATTTTGCTCTTTCACCGAAAGCGAAGGAATGGAAATGGGAAAAGAACAAGTCGACTTGGCCATCTACGTTGCTTACAACACCCCAGGCAGAAACCATGCACATTGCTAAAACCGTGCAAAATCGTGTGAATAAAGTATTTCATATAAATATGTATTTAAAACACTTTATTTACGAATAATAATGTATATTGTTATTTATAGCAACATCCATTTGCACGGTTATGACAACGTGCATGATTTTCCATATTGTCAAGTGGTTTTACATGGATTTACACGTTGTCGTAAGCCTTTTCCATAACATACATTATTTGCATGTTGCCATAAGTGACTTACAACCACATAGATCTCATTTGTTTTTTTGGCAGAAATCAAGCAATCCTACACATTAGGCGTAGACCTCACCCAATTCATCAGCCACTTCACTGCCTTGTAGAGTTGCCACAGGACATGCCAAACAGCAAGAACTATCACCAAGCTGAACCACAACACAAAGATAATGTAAGCTTTATATAGCTAGGAACCGGAATAGATGCTACCACTCGAACATATATCATGTAAGTGACAACAATTCCGAAGATGGCCATCCACATGAAAATCATATAAACTCAGACGCATACCTTTCGATTTAAGGGGCAGCCACACATTAGCATGGTAATGATACTAAGCGAGGCTATGAAACCGGTTGCACCTGCGGTTGCGAAGATCTCATAAGCCTCTGGGTTTTCATCGTACAAAATAGATTCCCCAAGTTGGTGGTGTCCATCATTCTCTTGCCAGTGACCGCCAGGAGAGGAGTATCCCGCATTGACGGCCAAGCCGACGACAAGCATTGCCGCCCCAATGATCAATCCTCGCTGTTGCTCTATCCAATTTTTCTCTTCCCCATCACTTTGCTCTTCCACCGAAAGTGAAGGAACGGAAATGGGAATGGAACAGGTCTGCTGCTCCACGGGGTCTGACACAGAGGTCAACTGCTCTACCGGAAGTGACACAGTCAGCTGCTCCATTGGCCGTGAGACAGAAGCATCAGAGGTCGGCTGCTCCATTACCATTCTTGAGCAGCCACCGGTGGAGGACGGCGAGGGAGAAGCCACAAATTGGATCAAGGAGAATCGTAACACAATCATTATGGTCGCAATCCTGATGGTTGGCTTGGCCATCAATGCTGCTTTCAACACCCCATGTGGAAACCATGCACATTGCTAAAACTGTGCAAAATCGTGCAAATAAAGTATTTTATATAAATATGTATTTAAAACACTTTATTTACGAATAATAATGCATATTGTTATCTACAGCAACATCCATTTGCACGGTTATGACAACGTACATGATATTGCATATTGTCATATGGTTTTACATGGCTTTACACATTGTCGTAAACTTTTTCCATAACATACATTATTTGCATGTTGCCATAAGTGACTTACAACGACATAGATCTCATTTGTTTTCTTAGCTGAAATCAAGCAATCCTCCACATTAGGTGTAGAGCTCACCTAATTCATCAGCCAGTTCACTGCCTTGTAGAGTTGCCACAGGACATGCCAAACAGCAAGAACCATCACCAGGCCGAACCGCAACACAATGATAATGTAAGCTTTATATAGCTGGGGAACCGGAATAGATGCCACCGCTCGAACATATATCATGTAAGTGACAGCAATTCCGAAGATGGCCATGCACACGAAAATCATATAAACTCAGACGCATACCTTTCGATTTAAGGGGCAGCCACACATTAGCATTGTAATGATACTAAGAGAGGCTATGAAACCGGTTGAACCCGCGGTTACGAAGATATCATAAGCCTCTGGGTTTTCATCGTACAAAATGGATTCCCCAAGTTGGTGGTGCCCATCATTCTCTTGCTAGTGACCGCCAGGAGAGGAGTTTCCCACATTGACGGCCAAGCCGACGACAAGCATTGCCGCCCCAATGATCAATCCTCGCTGTTGCTCTATCCAATTCTTCTCTTCCCCATCACTTTGCTCCTCCACCGAAAGCGAAGGAATGGAAAAGGGAAAAGAACAAGTCGGCTTGGCCGTCTACGCTGCTTACAACATCCCAGGCAGAAACCATGCACATTGCTAAAACCGTGTAAAATCGTGCAAATAAAGTATTTCATATAAATATGTATTTAAAACACTTTATTTACGAATAATAATGCATATTGTTATTTATAGCAACATCCGTTTGCACGGTTATGACAACGTGCATGATTTTCCATATTGTCATATGGTTTTACATGGATTTACACGTTGTCGCAAACCTTTTCGTTAACATACATTATTTGCATATTGCCATAAGTGACTTACAACGATATAGATCTCTTTTGTTCTTTTGGCAGAAATCAAGCAATCCTACACATTAGGCGTAGAGCTCACCTTATTCATCAACCATTTCACTGCCTTGTAGAGTTGCCGCAGAACAAGCCAAATACCAAGAACGATCACCTAGCCGAACCACAACACAATGATAATGTAACCTTTATATAGCTGGGGAACCGGAATAGATGCCACCACTTGAACATATATCATGTGAGTGACAGCAATTCTGAATATGGCCATCCACACGAAAATCATAAAAACTCAGACGCATACCTTTCGATTTAAGGGGCAGCCACACATTAGCATCGTAATGATGCTAAGAGAGGTTATGAAACCGGTTGCACCCGCAGTTACGAAGACCTCATAAGCCTCTGGGTTTTCATCGTACAAAATAGATTCCCCAAGTTGGTGGTGCCCATTATTCTCTTCCCAGTGATGGCTAGGATAGAAGTATCCCGCATTGACGGCCAAGCCGACAACAAGCATTGCCACCCCAATGATCAATCCTCGCTGTTGCTCTATCCAATTCTTCTCTTCCCCATCGTTTTGCTCCTCCACCGAAAGGGAAGAATGGAAATGGGAGTGGAACTGGCCTGCTGCTCCACGGGGTGTGACACAGAAGTCAACTGCTCCATCGGGAATGACATGGTATGCTACTCTAACGGTCGTGAAACAGAAGCATTAGAGGGCGGCTGCTCCATTACCATTCTTGAGCAGCCGCTGGTGGAGGACAGCGAGGGAGAAGCCACAAATTGGATCAAGGGGAATTGTAACACAATCATTATGGTCGCAATCCTGATGGCCGGCTTGGCTATCAATGCTGCTTACAACACCCTAGGCGGAAACCATGCACATTGCTAAAACCGTGCAAAATCGTGCAAATAAAGTATTTCATATAAATATGTATTTAAAACACTTTATTTACGAATAATAATGGATATTGTTATTTATAGCAACATCCATTTGCACGGTTATGACAACGTGCATGATTTTGCATATTGTCATTTGGTTTTATATGGCTCTACACGTTGTCGTAAACCTTTTCCATAACATACATTATTGGCATGTTGCCATAAATGACTTACAACGATATAGATCTCATTTGTTTTTTCGGCAGAAATCAAGCAATCCTACACATTAGGTGTAGACCTCACCCAATTCATCAGCCACTTCACTACCTTGTAGAGTTTCTGTAGGACGTGCCAAACACCAAGAACAATCACCAAGCCGAACCACAACACAATGATAATGTAAGCTTTATATAGCTGGGGAACCGGAATAGATGCCACCACTCGAACATATATCATGTAAGTGACAGCAATTCCGAAGATGGCCATCCACACGAAAATCATAAAAACTTAGACGCATACCTTACGATTTAAGGGGTAGCCACACCTTAGCATCATAATGATGCTAAGAGAGGTTTTGAAACCGGTTGCACTCACGGTTATGATGCTAAGAGAGGTTTTGAAACCGGTTGCACTCACGGTTACGAAGATCTCATAAGCCTCTGGGTCTTCATCGTATAAAATAGATTCCCCAAATTGGTAGTGCCTATCATTCTCTTGCCAATGACCGCCAGGAGAGGAGTATCTCACATTGACGGCCAAGCCGACGACAAGCATTGCCACCCCAATAATCAATCCTCGTTGTTGCTCTATCCAATTATTCTCTTCCTTATCGTTTTGCTCCTCCACCGAAAGTGACAGAATGGAAATGGGAATGGAACTGGTCTGCTGCTCCACGGGGTGTGACACAAAGGTCAACAGCTCCACCTGGAGTGACATAGTCAGCTGCTCCAACGGCCGTGAGACAGAAGCATCAGAGGTCGGCTGCTCCATTACCATTCTTGAGCAGCCGCCGGTGGAGGACCGCGAGGGAGAAGCCACAAATTGGATCAAAGAGAATCGCAACACAATCATCATGGTCGTAATCCTGAGCGCCGGCTTGGCCATCAATGCTGCTTATAACACCCCAGACGAAAACCATGCACATTTCTAAAACCGTGCAAAATCGTGCGAATAAAGTATTTCAATAAATATGTACTTAAAACACTTTATTTACGAATAATAATGCATATTGTTATTTATAGCAACATCCATTTGCACGGTTATGACAACGTGCATGATTTTGCATATTGTCATTTGGTTTTATATGGCTCTACAAGTTGTCGTAAATCCTTTCCATAACATACATTATTTGCATGTTGCCATAAATGACTTACAACGATATAGATCTCATTTGTTTTTTTCGGCAGAAATCAAGCAATCCTACACATTAGGCGTAGACCTCACCCAATTCATCAGCCACTTTACTGCCTTGTAGAGTTTCCGCAGGACATGCCAAACACCAAGAACCATCACCAAGCCGAACCACAACACAATGATAATGTAAGCTTTATATAGCTGGAGAACCGGAATAGATGCCATCACTCGAACATATATCATGTAAGTGACAGTAATTCCGAAGATGGCCTTCCACACGAAAATCATAAAAACTCAAACGCATACCTTACAATTTAAGCGGTAGCCACTCCTTAGCATCGTAATGATGCTAAAAGAGGTTTTGAAACCGGTTGCACTCGCGGTTACGAAGATCTCATAAGCCTCTGGGTTTTCATCGTACAAAATGGATTCCCCAAGTTGGTGGTGCCCATCATTCTCTTGCCAATGATCGCCAGGCGAGGAGTATCCCACATTGACGGCCAAGCCGACGACAAGCATTGCCACACCAATGATCAATCCTCGCTGTTGCTCTATCCAATTATTCTCTTCCCCATCACTTTGCTCCTTCACCCAAAGCGAAGGAATGGAAATGGCAATGGAACTGGTCTGCTGCTCCTCGAGGTGCAACACAGAGGTCAATTGGTCCACCGGGAGTGACACAGTCAATTGCTCCAACGGCCGTGAGACAGAAGCATAAGAGGTCGGCTGCTCCACTACCATTCTTGAGCAGCCGCTGATGGAGGACGGTAAGGGAGAACCGACAAATTGGATCAAGGAGAATCGCAGCACAATCATCATGGTCGTAATCCGAATGGCCGGCTTGGCCATCAATATTGCTTACAACATCCCAGGCAAAAACTATGCACATTGCTAAAACCGTGCAAAATCGTGCAAATAAAGTATTTCGTATAAATATATATTTAAAACACTTTATTTACGAATAATAATGAATATTGTTATTTATAGCAACATCCATTTGCACGGTTATGACAACGTGCATGATGTTGCATATTGTCATATGGTTTTACATGGCTTTACACCTTGTCGTGAACCTTTTCAATAACATACATTATTTGCATGTTGCCACAAGTGACTTACAACGATATAGATCTCATTTGTTTTTTTGGCAGAAATCAAGCAATCCGACACATTAGGCATAGAGTTGACCCAATTCATCAACCACTTCATTGCCTTGTAGAGTTGCCAGGACATGCCAAACACCAAAAACCATCACCAAGCCAAACCACAACACAATGATAATGTAACCTTTATATAGCTGGGAAACCGGAATAGATGCCACCACTCGAACATATATCACGTAAGTGATAGCAATTCCGAAGATGGCCATCCACACGAAAATAAAAAAAACTCAGTCCCATACCTTTCGATTTAAGGGGCAGCCACACATTAGCATCGTAATGAAGCTAAGAAAGGCTATGAAATCATTTGCACTCGCGGTTAAGAAGATCTCATAAGCCTTTGGGTTTTCATCGTACAAAATAGATTCCCTAAGTTGGTGGTGCCCATCATTCTCTTGCCAGTGACCGCTAGGAGAGTAGTATCTCGCGTTGACGGCCAAGCCGACGACAAGCATTGCCACCCCAATGATCAATCCTCGCTGTTGCTCTATCCAATTATTCTCTTCCCCATCGTTTTTCTCCTCCACCGAAAGCGAAGGAATGGAAATGGGAATGGAACTGGTCTGCTGCTCCACGGGGTGTGACACAGAGGTCAACTGCTCCACCGGGAGTGACACAATTAGCTGCTCCAACGGCCGTGAGACAGAAGCATCAGAGGTCGACTGCTCTATTATCATTCTTGAGCAGCCGCCGGTGGAGCATAGCGAAAGAGAAACCATAAATTGGATCAAGGAGAATCGCAACACAATCATCATGTTCGAATTCTTGATGACCGGCTTGGCCATCAATACCGCTTACATCACCCCAGACGAAAACCATAGACATTGCTAAAACCGTACAAAATCGTGCAAATAAAGTATTTCATATAAATATCTATTTAAAACACTTTATTTACGAATAATAATGCATATTGTTATTTATAGCAACATCCATTTGCACGGTTATGACAACGTGCATGATTTTGCTTATTGTTATATGGTTTTATATGGCGTTACACGTTGTCGTAAACCTTTTCCATAACATACATTATTTGCATGTTGCCATAAGTGACTTACAACGATATAGATCTCATTTGTTTTTTTGGCAGAAATCAAGCAATCCTACACATTAGGCGTAGAGCTCACCCAATTCATCAGCCACTTCACTGCCTTGTAGAATTGCCACAGGACATGCCAAACACCAAGAACCATCACCAAGCCGAACCACAACACAATGATAATAAAACCTTTATATAGCTGGGAAACCGAAATAGATGCCACCACTCAAACATATATAACGTAAGTGATAGCAATTCGCAAGATGACCATCCACACGAAAATCATAAAAACTCAGACCCATACCTTTCGATTTAAGGGGCGGCCACACAT
This sequence comes from Nephelium lappaceum, assembly GCA_021234005.1. Lineage (NCBI taxonomy): Eukaryota > Viridiplantae > Streptophyta > Magnoliopsida > Sapindales > Sapindaceae > Nephelium > Nephelium lappaceum. The sequence goes on along the minus strand of CM038000.1, from coordinate 6,150,753 downwards.
TAGCATCGTAATGATGCTAAGAGAGGCTATGAAACCGGTTGCACCCGCGGTTACGAAGATCTCATAAGCCTCTGGGTTTTCATCGTACAAAATAGATTCCCCAAGTTGGTGGTGCCCATTATTCTCTTCCCAGTGACGGCTAGGATAGAAGTATCCCGCATTGACGGGCAAGCCGACGACAAGCATTGCCACCCCAATGATCAATCCTCGCTGTTGCTTTATCCAATTATTCTCTTCCCCATCGTTTTGCTCTTCCACCGAAAGCGAAGGAATGGAAACGAGAATGGAACTGGTCTGCTGCTCCACGGGGTGTGACACAAAGGTCAACTGCTCCACCGGGAGTGACACAGTCAGCTGCTCCAACGGCCGTGAGATGGAAGCATCAGAGGTTAACTGCTCCATTACCATTTTTGAGCAGCCGCTGATAGAGCACGACGAGGGGGAAATCATAAATTGGATCAAGGAGAATCGCAACACAATCATCATGTTCGAATTCCTGATGGCCGGCTTGGCCATCAATGCTGCTTACAACACCCGAGGCGGAAACCGTGCACATTGCTAAAACCGTGCAAAATCGTGCAAATAAAGTATTTCATATAAATATGTATTTAAAACACTTTATTTACGAATAATAATGCATATTGTTATTTATAGCAACATCCATTTGCACAGTTATGACAATGTGCATGATTTTTCATGTTGTCATATGGTTTTACGTGGCCTTACACCTTGTCGTAAACGTTTTCCATAACATACATTATTTGCATGTTGCCATAAGTGACTTACAACGATATAGATCTCATTTGTTTTTTTGGCAGAAATCAAGCAATCCCACACATTAGGCGTAGAGCTCACCCAATTCATTAGCCAGTTCACTGCCTTGTAGAGTTGCCGCAGGACATGCCAAACAGCAAGAACAATCACCAAGCCGAACCACAACACAATGATAATGTAACTTTTATATAGCTGGGAAACTGGAATAGATGCCACCACTTGAACATATATCAGGTAAGTGACAGTAATTCCGAAGATGGCCATCCACACGAAAATGATAAAAACTCATACGTATGCCTCTCGATTTAAAGGGCAGCCAAACATTAGCATCGTAATGATGCTAAGAGAGGCTATGAAACCGGTTGCACTCACGGTTACGAAGATCTCATAAGCCTCTGCGTTTTCATCGTACAAAATGCGTTCCCTAAGTTGGTGGTGCCCATCATTATCCTGCGAGTGACCGCTAGGATAGAAGTATCCCGTATTGACGGGCAAGCCGACGACAAGCATTGCCACCGCAATGATCAATCCTCGCTATTGCTCTATCCAATTCTTCTCTTCCCCATCGCTTTGCTCTTTCACCGAAAGTGAAGGAATGGAAATGGGAGTGGAACTGGTCTGTTGCTCCACGGGGTGTGACACAGAGGTCAACTGCTCCACCGAAAGTGACACAGTCAGTTGCTCTAACGGTCGTGAGACAGAAGCATCAGAGGTCGGCTGTATCATTACCATTCTTGAGCAGCCGCCGGTGGAGGACGGCGATGGAGAAGCTACAAATTGGATCAAGGAGAATCGCAACACAATCATCATGGTCGCAATCCTTATGGCCGGCTTGGTCATCAATGCTGCTTACAACACCTTAGACGAAAACCGTACACATTGTTAAAACCGTGCAAAATCGTGCAAATAAAGTATTTCATATAAATATGTATTTAAAACATTTTATTTACGAATAATAATGCATATTGTTATTTATAGCAACATCCATTTGCACGGTTATGACAATATGCATGATTTTGCATATTGTCATATGGTTTTACATGGCTTTACACATTGTCGTAAACCTTTTCCATAACATACATTATTTGCATGTTGCCATAAGTGACTTACAACGATATTGATCTCATTTGTTTTTTTGGCAGAAATCAAGCAATCGTACACATTAGGCGTAGAGCTCACCCAATTCATCAGCCACTTCACTGCCTTGTAGAGTTGCCGCATGACATGCCAAACACCAAGAACCATCACCAAGCCGAACCACAACACAATGATAATGTAACCTTTATATAGCTGGGAAACCGGAATAGATGCCACCACTCGAACATATATCATGTAAGTGACAGCAATTCCGAAGATGGTCATCCACACAAAAATCATAAAAACTCAGACACATACCTTTCGATTTAAGGGGCAGCCACACATTAGCATCGTAATGATGCAAAGAGAGGCTATGAAATCGGTTGCACCCGCGATTATGAAGATCTCATAAGTCTCTAGGTTTTCATCGTACAAAATAGATTCCCCAAGTTGGTGGTGCCCATCATTCTCTTACCAGTAATCGCCAAGAGAGGAGTATCCTGTATTGACTGCCAAGCCGACGACAAGCATTGCCACCCCAATGATCAATCCTCGCTGTTGCTCTATCCAATTCTTCTCTTCCCCATCGCTTTGCTCCTCCACCGAAAGTGAAGGAATGGAAATAGGAATGGAATTGGTCTGCTACTCCACAGGGTGTGACACAAAGGTCAACTGCTCCACCGGGAGTGACACAGTCAGGTGCTCCAACAATCGTGAGATAAAAGCATCAGAGGTCGGCTACTCCATTACCATTCTTGAGCAGCCGCCGGTGGAGGACGGCGAAAGAGAAGCCACAAATTGGATCAAGGAGAATCGCAACACAATCATCATGTTCGCAATCCTGATGGCCGGCTTGGCCATCAATGTTGCTTACAACACCCTAGGCGGAAACCATGCACATTGCTAAAACCGTGCAAAATCGTGCAAATAAAATATTTTCTATAAATATTTAGATTAACTTGAACATTAATCTTAACAAGTTGACATAACGTTAATTGTTAAGAGAACAACTTTGACGTTTATTGACATCATACATCTATTTTTGTTAATTTTTAACAACTTTAGACGTTGCATTAATGTCCAACTTGATGGCTGAACAACTTCGACGTTGGTATCAACAAATTAACGTTACCTAACTTGTTAAAAAGGACATTGGAGTTGTTAAGGGAACAACTTGGATGTTTGCTAACATCATACGTCCATTTTTGTTAAATTTTGACAACTTCAGACGTTGAACTAACGTCCAACTTGACCGCTGAATAATTTCGACGTTGGTCTTAATAAGTTGATGTTACCTAATTTGTTAAGAAGGACGTTGGAGTTGTTAAAAGAAGAACTGCAATGTTTGCTGATGTCATACGTCTATTTTTGTTAAATTTTAGCAATTTCAAATGTTGCCTTAACGTCAAAGTTAACGACTGAACAACTTCGACGTTGATCTTAACAAGTTGACGTTACCTTACTTGTTTAACCTGTTAAGAAGGATGTTAGAATTGTTAAGGGAACAACTCGAAGTTTGTTGATGTCATAATCCATTTTGTTAAATTTTAACAACTTTAGACATTGCACTAATGTCCTAGTTGACAGCTTAATAACTTCGACGTTGGTCTTAACAAGTTGACGTTACTTAACTTGTTGAGAAGGACGTTGGAGTTGTTAAGGGAACAACTTCGACGTTTATTGGCGACATATGTCCATTTCTATTAAAATTTAACAATTTCAGACGTTACCTTAATATTCAACTCGATGACTGAATAACTTCGACGTTGATCTTAACAAGTTAACATCACCTAACTTGTTAAGAAGAATATTAGAGTTGTTAAAGGAACAACTCGACGTTTGTTGATATCATACGTCCATTTTTGTTAAATTTTAACAACTTCAGATGTTGTACTAAGATCCAACTTGATAGTTGAATAACTTTGACGTTGATTTTAACAAGTTGACATTACCTAACTTGTTATGAAGGATGTTGGAGTTGTTAAGGAAACAACTTTGATGTTTGCTGACGTTATACATCCATTTTTGTTGAATGTTAACAACTTTAGACATTGTCCTAATGTCTAACTTGACAGATGAACAACTTTGACGTCGATTTTAACAAGTTGACGTTACCTAATTTGTTAAGAAGAACGTTGGAGTTGTTAAGGGAACAACTCAACATTTGCTTATGTCATACATATATTTTTGTTAAATTTTAATAACTTCAGACGTTACACTAATGTCTAATTTGATAGCTGAACAACTTTTAGATTCATACGCTGGTTTTAATAAGTTGACGTTACCTTACTTATTAAGAAAAATGTTGCAATTGTTAAGGGAATAACTTTGATGTTTGCTGACGTTATACGTCCATTTTTGGTAATTTTTAACAATTTCAAACGTTGCATTAATGTCAAACTTGACAGTAAAATGATTTTGACGTTAGATTTAACAAATTAATGTTATGTTAATTGTTAAGAAAGACATTGTAGCTGTTAGGTAAACATTTTTTATGTTAAAGTAAATATTAATAATAAACAAAATTAATATAATATTAATAATATAATATAAAATTTTATAATAAAATATTGTATTTATATATTATTTTAATTATAATATTATATATATTAATTTAATATTAAAATATCAATAATAAATTAAAATAATTATAATATTAATATAGTACTATATTTTATAATAAAATATTATATTTATATATTATTTAATTAAAAATAATATTTTTAATCTATAGCAACCGATTGAAACCGGTTGCTGCAGGTATCACTTTTGACTTTGGCTGCCAGTGCGTTTGCATGGTACAATAGCCAATCCCTAATAATTTTGCTAAGGGATATTTTACACTATAAAGTTCCATTAAAAAATAGGTGTACAAATCAATTGTCTGTATGACAATATTTGCAATGTATACAAAACTAATGTATAAATAATATCTTGCTATCAATAAAATATATTTTTGAATGCAAGCATTGACAGATCAATCTAGGCCCAATTTGGTATTATTTTGAGGACTTAAAATTTGATTATTTAATAATTTTGGTATAAAAGAGATGTTTAGTAAAATTTCTAAAAGTGATTTATAATAGTCTAAATAGCTTTGACAACAATTCTAATTTATCACATCATATTCAACCATACACATCTTCATCTTTCAGCAATATCGCCATCCCATCTTCATCTTCAACCTTCCCAATCTTCATCTCCAAAAAAATCAAGGAATGAACAAAACACACTTCTTCTTCCATCAATATAAAAACCGAAACCCACAATATAATATTAAGAACAACAGCCACAAAACATACTCAAGATTGAAATTCCCAAACAAAATATATATATATATATATATATAAAAGATAGGTTAAAGAGATAATAATGTTATTGGATGGTGGGTAACTCAAGTCATTGTCATATTGAATAACTTGAAGACCATTATTTTTTTTTTTGTAATTTCTAAAATAAATTATTTTTTAATTGATTCATAAAAAAAATTCACTAAAATACCCTTTCTTTATATGATTTATTATTATTAATTTTTGTCTTATTTATGGGTAAATTGGTCAAATAAATTTAAGTTAATAGTATTGAGGGTATTTTAGTCATTTGACCAAAAAATTGGGTCAAATGTCAAAGTTAACGGAAATTGACTAATAGTGTAGAGATTTAGTGTAATAAAAAGATAAATATTTTTGCTTGGATTTTGGCAAGCCTTAAGGGTGTGAAATTACTGATATATATATATATATATATATATATTGTTTGAGATACCACTTATAATATCACTTATAACATGGGTAACTCAAGTCATTGTCATATTGAATAACGTGCATTGCCGCCAAATGATATTGGATGGTGGTATATTTTATTTTTTAACTCGTCTTTTATTTAAGCCATTGCATTATTATATTATAATCTAATAATTCTGAAAACAAGTCCGTGTAATTAGAGATATAATATAGTCTCTCAGATGGATCCACGATTACATTTGTCCTATAAAATCTTAGGGCATGTTGGGTTCCATTTTTAAAGTGATATATATTTTTTATAAATTATTTTTAAAAATATGGGAAATACCATTTTGAAAATAAAAACTGAAAAATAAAATACAATTTTTAAATATTTTTTAATTAAATCATTATTTTTTTCTCCTAACAACTATTCTACTCATTTTCATAAACCATACTAAACACATTTACATCATTTTCTGTTTTTAAAAATATTTTTTAACAAAATCAAACAAACACATTGCTTTTTTAAAAAATGTTATTTTTAAAACAAATAAATTTTACCTAACAATTCGTCAAAGACTTTCCAACCCATTTATTGTTTTCTGAAAATGAAAAACCATGAACATTTGATCGCTACCTTATCTAGCACATATGAGGCCCTACATACTTTTCATTCCATGTGAATTGAATGCTTTTTACTCTATTTTGTTACTACCACAATGACACACAACTCTTTTGGCTCTCTTGCTTGCCAACCAAGTTTTGGTAATTGTTTGTTTGAAAAATAAAATAAATAAAATTTGAGTAACCAAAAAATGTGGCTTATTTATTTCAACTATATTAATGGCAATTCAAGCTGTCTCCTCCATTTGGCTTACCATTTTAGGGTTAGAGTTAAGGTTAGGTATTGAATCCGATAACATTAAATATTTTAAGGTAAGTACGATGTTTTGGTAATAATTTAGATATAGGAAATTATTCTAGTAAAGTAGTTGTCAGTTGATAAATTATGACTTAAAAGTGTATAAAAAATTAAAAATTTTGACTTTTAAATTTGATATTTTTTAACTTACAAAAAGTAAAAAATAAATCATTAAACTTATTTAACTTAATTATCAAATGAAATTAAGATTTAGGTTTTAAAAAAAGTGAAAAAAAAATTTAAGTGGTAAAAATTAAATAGCCTCATAAGTAAATTGTAATTTTAAGTCATATATTAAGTAATAGAATACTAAATATATAACTTTATATTGAATTTGTTCATGAGAAAAGAAATGTTTCTCGTTAATGTATAAATTAGAGTGTTTGTTCTTGACTCTTTGGATTACATTGGTGAACATATTATTTTTTCATATAAAAAATATATAAATAACATCATGGTTTATATGGAATCAAACATCTGTGTACAATTTCAATTGATGCTTGACTAGATTAACCATGTTAGAAAATGTTGCTGCATTTTAGCCCGTTGCTGCATTTTAGCCCTTGAAATGAGAGAACTCTTTGAAATAATTGATTTACACCTCTCTTAAGTCTTAACAAGTGATTATGTATTACTATTTCTTTACTTTTCTAGGTTATAGGAGTTTAATCATTCTTATTTAGGTAATTTTTTGAGTTATTATTTTCCACTTATAACAGGAAATATCCAAACGACTTTTATTAGCATAAATTGTGATAGATTTATGATAGATTGATGTCAATTAGGTAATGAGTAATGTAAGACTTTCCAAAATTTCTATCAAAATTTATGTTTAAATGATGTGACAAGTGAACTGTCAATATCATTTGAGCACGAATTTAGATAAAAATTTTGGAAAGTCTATCATAATTATTAAGTAATAAATCAACCATTTCCCCATAGTGTTAGTATAATTTTCCTTGTTTTTTTTTTCTTTTTTTTTTTGAATACAAAACGTGGAAATGTATTAAAAAGGAATTGCTAATATTCCAATGCCAAACCTTTTATAACCTCTTCGAAGTTTCATTTCAGTCATGATCGTTGGTAACTTGCCATGAAAGTTTCATTTCAGTTATGATCATGATTTCATATAATATTACATCAAAAGAAAGAATCAATCACATTCGCTCTTGCTGATCAAGTACCAAAACTTGGGCTTCAATTCTCACTCTCCTTAGATAGCAAGGAGACAAATAGAATCCCTCCCAATACCACCATGACCCCACACTTTTCTTCTAGGTTAACTGCTTCCTTTGTTACTACGTTTGTGGGGCCATGCATGCACATGCCTTAATCAAAAAGAGTCAAAAGAGTCTCTTCTTTATCACTTCCTCCAACACTTCGTACCCTTCATTAACTCCCATTTAACTAATTAATACAACAACTATAATTACCCATTGATCTGAATTCTTACTTTATTTTCAATAATTTTATGATATGCTAGTATTATTAATAACAAATTATTGGAATTTATAATTTTTTAATTTCCATTCTCATGGAAAATTAATTATATATTACATAAATGTTGACGTCGAAACTCACCTCTGTCCCAATATAATATATACACTATAAAATTCGTAATTTGAAAGATTCCATAACTTCATGACCCAAATCATCAAATATATTTCTATATTACTGTAAAGGGTAATGGGAAGATTCCAGAACTTCACACATCTTATGCCACCTCTCAGGAAATAGAGTGATGTGTTCAAATTTTCTGATGGTGTGACTGATTTTGTGATGTACGGAGACAGTCCACAAAGCCTGCCACGGCTGATCAACCCATGTCAACAAATGCTAGACTTCAAAGAATCTTTTGGAAGTACTTTAGACAGAACTAACTACACTTTATGGTTACAAACTATATATTATGCTCACAATGAGCTTTTCATGTACAAGTTGAAATGGAATCATTTGATAGGTGTGAACTCATCATAGCCAACCAGATGAAGAAACGTGTCAATCGCTTGGGAGTTTGGTGTTAATGGGAAAACTATAATATGATGTTTATTTTAGGAGAAACTTCGTTTTAGTCATTGAGTTTTTAAAAAATATCAAAATTTAAAATTCTTTTGAAAATAGTTTTTTTCATCCCTCATTTTTTAAAAACTCATCAAAAATGTCTAAAACTGTCAGTCAACTAACCGCTAACAGTAATAGAATGCATAAAAAAATATTTTTACCTTTGATGATTGTTATTTTTACGTAAATTACAAGATTATTCTAATAAAACAATAAATTTATAAATTAAATATCTAAAATACCTCTAAATTTAAGTTGTTAAAATTGACCTAAAGTAACAATTGATCATCAGTTGATTAACAGTTTAGACTTTTTTGAAGAGTTTTGAAAAAGTTAAGGATGAAAAGAACTATTTTCAAAAGAGATTTAAAAACTTGATATTTTCTGAAATCTTGATGATGAAAATAAAGTTTTCCCTTTTCTTATCATGAAAATGTCGACAACTTTCTTTGTAGTTTTCTTGGCGCCAAAAAAAGAAGAAAAGTGACTAGCAATAGTAAGCTAGTAACACGTTTTCTTCGGCTCTTCCTCTCTATATATACCTTACTCCATCGCCATTTGCTACTCACTGCTAAACACTGGTCGATCTGTTATTCCTTATTGAGTTTCTTCTATTAAGCTACGTACTTTGTTTTTGGCTGTTGCATTTGATCATCTTTTGCAGAGTTTTTCATTTCCCTCATCTAGTTTCTATGTTCTGTAGCATCATGCATGTCTTGGTCATGAATTGATCTTTTTGTTCAATGACATTGTTAGATGTTTGATTATTTTTGAACAGTGGTTTTGATACCAAGTGGGGATTTCCATTTGCTTCTTGTCTCTGTCTGAGTTGCTTAAAACTTGCTAGTGGTGTCAATATACTTTTCTCTTAATTTGGAAATGGCAGCCTCGACTTGGTACACCTTTAACAGACAGTGTATATGCACATGCATATGTTAAGAAATCAGTTAGCATACTCACTACAATATTTGGCTGATTTTAGAACATGAAAGATGATATGTAAACAAATCTATTGTATGCTGTACCTTAGAGGCAGAGTATAACGGGGTTAGTAGTAATTGACTGATGTTTTGTAATGAAACTGGCAGTTGAAGTTGTTTTGAAAAGATCACGAAATGGCCAAGACAATTATGTTGATCGGTTTCGCTTCTGCTACGTCACCAGCAGCCTTGAAGAAATTTCTGGAGGAAGCTACTGGTGAAGGGACTGTTTGTGGTGTTATAGTTTGGAAAAATGAACGATCAAAAGCACATGCTGTAGTTGAATTCACAACCACTGAAGCTGCGGAACATATCAAGTCCTTGGCTGCTGCTTCTTATCTGCAAGCTTTGGATGTGGAACCAAACACAAGGATTTGTCAGTCACTAGCAGCCGTGAAGGAATTCGTGCAGCAGAAGTTGAGAAAATTGAAAGTTCAAGAGCTTATTCAACGGTTGAATTTGAAACCACTGAGGCTGCGGCACATATCAAGTTCTTGGATGTGGAACCAAACACAATGATTTCTCAACACAGAATTGATAATGTGACATTGAATGTTGGATGCCAAATTTCCAAGGAAAAATTCTCTGTGCTTTGGTCACAGGAAAATGTGTCTGTGAAATTTGGTTCTGACCTCAGGAAGTTCAATTTCTTTCTAACTTACAATGGTGTGGAATATAAGCTTGAGGTCTCCTATGAAAGCATTTGGGAGATTGAGCTTCGCCGTCCACATGGACAAACCTCCAAGTTTCTTGTGATTCAGGTAATCAACAATCTTCTTCACTAAAGTTACAGAAACATTTTTCTGATAAATTCCCGCTTTGTTTTCTCTGCTTGTAGTTGTATGGTGCTCCTCGAATTTATGAGAAGGAAAGCCAGCAGTGGATTCGGGAGGTTGATTTCACTCCATCCTCAAGCATTGGTCAGTCTTCTGCTTTATGTTTGAAACTTCCAGGGAGGGGTCATGTGCCCAAAATTCTCAGAGACTTTTTCTATTACAAAGAAAGCGAAGAGAAATTCACATTGGAGAAAGGCTCTTCTTTCTCCTGCAATTCTAAGCTTGTCCCCATTATCAATCCACCCGAAAGCATTCATTTACCTTTCAAAATCGTGTTCAAAATCAACCTTTTGGTCCAACATGGTTGTATTCCTGGACCATCACTTGACAAAAGTTTCTTTCACTCTGTTGATCCAACTAAAATCAACATAGCATACATTGAACATGCTTTAGAGAAGCTGTTCCATCTTAAAGTACCCTGCTATGATCCTGTGAGTTGGCTCAAACTGCAATACAAAACCTACTCAAAGTCCACGATCCCTCCTCAAATTTCATTAGATGATGGATTAGTTTACGTGCGAAAGATCATGATAACCCCAGCCAAAATATACTTCTGTGGTCCGGAGGCCATCCTCTCTAATCGCGTTCTACGTACCTATCCTAACGATACTGATAACTTTCTTCGCGTCTCTTTCGTTGACGAGGATGGTGAGAAATTATTTGCAACAGTTCTTTCTCCTTGGACATCATCTTCTAATGATGATGGCAGATGCACTGGAATTTACATAAGAATATTATCAATTTTGAGAAATGGCATAGAGATTGGAGGTAAGAAGTTTGAAACTCTGGCATTTTCGAATAGTCAGTTAAAAGAGAATTCTTTGTGGATGTTTGCTTCGAGACCTGGGTTGACTGCAGCTGATATTAGGGAGGGGATGGGTGATTTTAGTGACATTAAAAATGTAGCAAAATTTGCTGCCAGACTTGGTCAATCCTTTGGATCATCCAAGGAGGCTTTGCATGTTGAGAGCAGTGAAGTTGAAATAATTCCTGACGTGGAAACCAAAAGGAGAGGTAAAAAATATGTATTCTCAGATGGAATTGGGAAAATCTCTAGTGAGTTAGCCCAAATCGCGGCTAGAAGATGGGGTTGCACAAACTACACTCCATCAGCATTTCAAATTAGATATGCAGGGTACAAAGGTGTTGTGGCTGTTGATCCAACTTCAACAGTGAAGCTCTCATTGAGAAAGAGCATGTCAAAGTACCAATCCAGCAGCACAAGTCTTGATGTCTTGGCAGTTAGCAAGTATCAGCCTTGTTTCCTCAATCGCCAGCTGATCACCCTCATGTCTACGCTTGGTGTTAGAGATTGTGTTTTTCAAAGGAAACAGAGAGAGGCAGTAGCTCAACTGGACGAAATTTTGACAGACCCTGTAAGGGCACTAGAGGCTCTTGAATTCATGGTGTCTTCTAAGGAGAGCACAAGAGTTGTCAAGGAAATGCTTTTGTGTGGTTACAAGCCAGACGAAGAACCCTTTCTTTCAATGATGCTTCAGACATTCCGTGCCTCGCATCTGCAGGAGTTGCGGAGCAGAACAAGGATATTTGTCCAAAATGGACAAGCTATGATGGGAACTTTGGATGAAACAGGCACGCTGGAGTATGGTCAAGTGTTTGTGCAGTACTCTGGCTCTAAATGTCATCACTCAGACAACACGTCTGCTGTGTTCGGTGGGAGTGGATCAGGTCAATACAACATTGTAGAGGGCAAGGTAGTTGTTGCTAAAAACCCATGTCTGCACCCAGGAGACATGCGTGTTTTAAAGGCAGTGGACGTACCCGCTTTGCACCACATGGTGGACTGCATTGTTTTCCCAGCAAAAGGAAAAAGGTAAAACATCTCTTTTCATTTCATCACCTTAGATGTTTAAATCTTTAATAATTTTTAGAAGTACAGAGAGGAACTCAAATACAATGTTATAAAACATATATATTATTGCGTTAAATTTGGAGTATCTATGTTTACTTTGTTAACTTGAACTTAATATGAGTTTTGTGCTTTGAACTTGGGTTACTAACACAACTTACATTGTAAATTAGACCTCATACAGATGAATGTTCTGGGAGTGATTTAGATGGAGATGTCTACTTTGTTTGTTGGGATCCTGATCTCATTCCGCCTCACCAGTTTCCACCCATGGATTACACACCAGCACCACCTAAGGTTTCAGAGAATGATGTTACGATTGAGGTGATTTTCTTGTATTCGGTTTTCAGTATGAATCAAACTGTGAGTTTTGTTTGAATTGACATATTTAATGGTGTGTTGCAGGACATAGAGGACTATTTTGCTGACTATATAGTGAATGACACCTTGGGAATAATTTGCAATGCTCATGTGGCGTTCGCAGACAGAGAACCAAACAAGGCCATGAGTGTTGAATGTAAGGAGCTTGCAAGGCTAGCCTCCATTGCAGTAGACTTCTCGAAAACTGGTGTGGCAGCTCAAATACCTCGGCACTTATGTGCCAAGAAGTATCCGGATTTCATGGAAAAGGAAAACCGACTCACCTACAAATCACAACGTGTCCTTGGAAAGCTTTACCGACAAGTTAAGGACATTGCGCCTGCTACAGCGGCCATGAAATCCTTCACCAAGGAAGTGGCGATGCTGTCTTATGATCCTGCCATGCAAGTGGAAGGCTTTGAAAAATACATTGATAAAGCTTTCTACTACAAAACACAGTATGATAGCAAACTGGGGAACTTGATGGACTACTACGGGATCAAAACAGAAGCTGAGATACTAAGTGGGTGCATAATGAAAATGGCGAGATTTTTTGACAAGAAAAGGGACATGGATGAAATCAGTTCTGCTGTAAGGTCTTTGAGAAAGCAAGCAAGGGCCTGGTTCAACCTGACAGGCTGTGAGTCATCATCAGATTCAGCAAAGCAAGTCTATGCAAAGGCTTCAGCTTGGTATTATGTAACTTATCATCATACTTATTGGGGCCGCTACAACCAAGGAATGGATCAAGACCATTTCCTTAGCTTTGCATGGTGTATCTACGACAAGCTTGCCGAAATCAAGAAAGGGAACTTGGGTACCTGAAAAGAGTGAAGACCTTCAACATTTTTCATCACTAGAACACCACTTTAGTTGGTGGAGCGATTTTTGTAGATGCAACTCTTTATGTTTTTATAGTGATCAGCTTGTGTGTGGGAGCTACTTTACCTTGCAATTAATATAAGATCGGAGTGTGGTGTGGTTAGTTTTTCATTTTTCTTTGTAGATTCAGAGATTGCAGATTACTTTTGTAAACACTTTGCTGTGTAAACTCCCTCAATTTTCTCAATGAACATCTTGAGCTTCAAGTTTCTTTAATGGAGTTGTTTGTTCTTTTGAATTCTGTATATCAAACATCAGCTTTCTTTTCATAGTATCAGAGCCTGTAGTGACTAACTGTCAATGGTGTCTGGATCCAACGCATCAAGGAATCAATCTGATAGTGAATCCAATATAATCTCTTCATCAACTTAAATAAACTTTACTTCTCTGGCAAAAACAATCAATTTCAACCTGCCTATAAAGCTTGAAGCAAACAACTATGTCAACTGGAAAACTCAGATCATGCTTGCAATCCGTGCATTGGAGCTTGTAGATCTGATTTCAGGATCAACACCACCACCACCGAAATTTATTGAAGTCATCTTGGTAGATGGATCTCAAAAAGAGCTTGTTGAAAACAAGGCTTATGTTGCTTGGATAAAAGCTGATCAGATTCTTCTCTGCTGGTTCCTTCCAATGATCAGTCAAAGTGTAATCAGACAGGTAACCGACTGCTCTACATCATTTGAAGCATGGAGCACTTTAGAGAATCTTTATTGACGAAGATCAAAGGCAAGAGTAATTCAGTTGGAGCAACAACTTCAAAGCATGAAGAAAAGTACAAGCTCAATTAGTGAATTCATTTTAAAGATAATAAAATTAGGGGATGAGCTAAGAGCAGCAGATCAGGTTGTTACTGATTGTGATCTCATTTTGAGCATCTTGAATGGTTCCATGAGTATGATTCTGTGGTAATACTGGTTTCATCACAACAGAAATCCTTGACATTACAAGATGTTCAATATTTGTTGATGACACATGAACGAAGGATTCAACAACTGAATTCTATTGCTCAACTTGAGCTGTCCACAATGAATGTCGTTGCAAACTTTGTGTCTGGAAATCAGATAGATAAGAGAATACAAAGAGGAGGTTTTAATAATAGAGGTTCTACTGGAGGCAGAGGTCGTGGAAGGAATGGTAGAGGAAGATCAAGCAATAGACCATACTGCCAAATATGTGGAAAGCCTGGACATATTGCTTTGAATTGCTATAGCAGATATGACAGGAATGCTCAAGGAAGTACTCAAAGCTATCCTAACAACTCTTCTAAATATAATCACGCTGCTTAAGGCAATGGCACTCCAAACTGGGGACACCAGTACTCTCAGCAAGCCAGCATTACTCATTATCCAAGTGAAGCCAACATGATTCGGTCAACAGCTTATTTTGCAACCCCAGAAAGTGTCTGTGATCCATCTTGGTATGCAGACACTGGTGCCACAAATCATGTGACATCTGATCTTGCAAACCTCTCCATTCAATCTGAATACAGAGGGCGTGACAGGCTGGCGGTGGGAAATGACAACAACTTCAAATCTCTCACATTGGTACAACGCTAGTTTCTAAATTTACGCATGATAACAATGCGTTTGCTGAATTCTTTGATGATTGCTGTGTGATTAAGGACAAGAGAACCAAGCAAGTCCTTCTTCTCGGCAAACTCAAGCATGGTCTCTACCAGCTTGATCTGTGTCTTTTCCCTCACTCGAAGAAGAATGCCTCATCTTCTAAGTCTGATGTACATAAAACTTGTTCACATTTCTGTTTTTCTAATCAAGACAGCAGTAGATTGTTAAATAATCAAACAGCTACATATCCTGTAAATAGTTCAAAGCCTGGCACCGAATGTACTCAAACTCATGATGTTTTACTTGCTGCAAAAATGAATGAAAACATTTGGCATGTTAAGCTTGGTCATCCAGCACCTTTCATTCTAAAACATGTACTTAAACAACTTCGTTTGAAGACTTTACCTCATGAGATCAAATATTGTGTTTCTTGTAAGCTTGGAAAGCTTCAACAATTGCCATTTTCTCCATCAACATTTAGAGCCAAGAAACCATTGGAGCTGATCCATACTGATGTCGGGGGACCTACTCAAATGCTATCTACTGAAGGGTTTAGATATTATATAGTGTTCCTTCACTAGATTTACTTGGATATATCCTCTCAAACTTAAGTCGGATGAGGTGTCAACGTTTCTTTACTTCAAAAAACATGATGAGCTTCAGTTTGAAGATAAAATCAAGTGTCTACAAACTGATTTAGGCACTGAATTCAAACCTCTTATGCCTCATCCTCAACAAGCTGGTATAATATTCAGAACATCTTGTGCTTCTGAGAGGAAGCACAGGCACATCGTTGAGTCTGGTCTAACATTGCTTGCTCATGCTCACATGCCACTTACCTTCTGGGTTGAAGCTTTTCAAGCTGCAACTCCGTTGATTAATAATCTTCCAACTCCTATTCTCAAAATGAAGTCATCATATGAATTGTTTTTTCAAAGAACTCCAAACTACATGTTCTTCAAAGCATTCGGCTGTGCTTGTTTCCCTTTAAAACGACCATATACACATCAAAAATTTGATTTTCATTCTGTCAAAATATGTTTTCATTGGTTATAGTTTGCAGCAAAAGGGATATAAGTGCCTTGCTCCTTCTGGTAAGGTATTTGTGTCCAGAAATGTTGTTTTTAGTGAGTTCCAGTTTCCCTACAAGTCTATGTTTTCCTCTCCAATGTCCACTTCCATCAGTTCTCCTATGTCAACCACTAACACTAATGCTCCCTTATCAAATCTTCAGTATGCTAGCCAGCTTTACAACTCACATTCTGCTCAACCATTTAATACACGACAGTCCACCACATATCAGCCAAATAATTCTTCTCCATATTGTGTCTCCTCACAACCTATATCTACACAATCTCAGTATCAACCTCTTGTTCACTTTCCACCTACTATGTCTTCTCTGTCCTATCCACAGCAGTCAAGACCTGTCCCTCAACCTTGTCATCCTATGATGACTAGATCAAAACATGGTATTTTCAAACAAAAATCTACTCTACCTTATGCTCGGCTCCTCAACTTAATTCTACTGAGCCTAAGTCAGTAAAAGAAGCATTAGCCCAGCCTCATTGGTTCCAAGCTATGAAGGAAGAATACCAAGCTTTAGTCAACAATCAGACCTGGTCACTTGTTTCAGCATCATCCTCCACAAAACTTGTTGACTGTAAATGGGTTTGTAGGACCAAATTTGATCCAGATGGATCAGTCCTAAAGTATAAAACGAGGCTAGTTGCTAAAGGGTCCCATCAAAATGAAGGAGTAGATTATTTTGATACCTTTAGTCCAGTGATAAAAACCTCAACTATAAGGGTGATTTTTACCTTAGCTGTTACACATGGTTGGGATATTCAACGAGTGGATATTAACAATGCTTTCCTAAATGGTGAGTTAAAGAAGGAGGTTTACATGGTTCAGCCTCCAGGTTTTATTAACCCTCTACTCCCTAATCATGTGTGTAAACTAAGGAAAGTATTGTATGGATTAAAGCAGGCTCAGAGGGCCTGGTTCTTTAAGCTCAAGGCAGTTATCTTGATCTTGGATTTGTAAATTCTTAGGCTTATGTACCCTTGTTTGTTAAAGGCATCAATCTCAAGTGGTTTATCTGCTGGTTTGTGTGGATGATATACTATGAGTGCCAATGTTTTAGCTCATAATCCTGTTTATCATGCTAGAACAAAACATATCGAAATTGATGTGCACTTCATTAGAGAGGAAATTGCAGATGGTCATCTTAAAGTTAACTATGTTCCTACTCTTCATCAACGTGCTGACATCCTTACTAGGGCCTTGCCTCAGTCTCGGTTTGAATTGCTTAGGTCCAAACTGAGCTTAGTTGATTCACCAAAGCTCAGTTTGCAGGGGGGATGTTGAGAATCAAGTCTGCTGTCTCATCAGCTCAACTGGACGTGAGTTCAGCTTACCTTCCCTACTTGCTTCTCCAGTCTCTTATCCTGGATCAGCAGAATCAGAACCTTGCTTCACATCAAACAAGTGATTGATGATCACCTTATTATACTTAACATTGGAGGGAAAATCTGATGCTGATCTCGCAACTTCATTGGTCATTATTTATTTTAGTCATAACAGAAGTTTGGCATGAGTTGCTTAATATATAAGATTAGTTTTTCATTTTTCTTTGTAGATTCAGAGATTGCAGATTACTTTTATAAAGCTTCTCTGTGTAAACTCTCTCAATTTTTCAATGAATATCTTGAGCTTCAAGTTTCTTCAATGGAGTTGTTTGTTCTTTTGAATTCTGTATATCAAACATCAGCTTCCTTATCAGAAATAAATACACAGCTCATGCTAACACATAAGCTATAATAAATGTCATGCTATCACATGCTATTAACATACTTCACAGATTGTTATGATCAGTACTCAGAACCTTGTTTGTAGGCTGTGTTATCAAACAAAATAAATCTGTGGTTTGGTGCCTTGTATTGAAATTCTTGAGCACATGTTGAAACATACACCAGCTTTTGCATATGTCATAAATTTCGGTTCTATATTATTACCACTCAAAATATGTTGAAGTACATTGAATAGTTTGATTTAAACTCCTAGTCTAATCAAAATATGTTTAAATTAAGTGTAAAATAAGTTTTAATGGTTCAAGCCTCATTACTTCAGCTTTAATGTATTCAAACTAAATAAACCAAATCAAATTAAATTGATCATTGAGGAATATGTTGGATTAGCTCAATTTTAAAAAATTGATCAATTGTTGATTTTGTTCAGTTTGATCTACAATTTAATTTATTCAACCACCCACATCTACTTTAGCTAATCTAAATTGTAATACTTAAATTAGATGTCTAATTAAATTGGAACTAAATTGAAATCAAACATTTTAAATAAAAACCAAAAGAAATGAAAAAATAAAATAAAATGAAATAAAATAAAAGCAAAATACTTCAATACATCCTCAAATTGTGTAAAAACACTCGGATGTCACAGACTAATATCTTATTATACTCACACCCAATGTTATTTTTTACTACTGTTAGTGATTTTTGTGTGTTTATTATACTAGTGGAGGTATTCAGTATCAGGCTGCCTTTCCTCCCCTCTGCATCGCTGTCCTGGCTGCCCTTCCTCCCTTCTCAGCCTCTCATTAACACAAGGTGGAGGGCTTGCATGAGCCTCATGCACCATCAACAAAAAGAGGCTTGCGCAGTGCTGGGGGCAAAGCCTCCCATAACAATGTGGAATATGGGACCCCGGGCCCCGCCAGATTTTTTGTAATCACCAGTTTTAGCTGCAAGGCACGTGCTCAAATTTATATTCGTTTTCCTTATTATCTTATAAGTTATAATTTAATAAAATTTTAAGTGATTATAAGAATTATATTAAATAATTTGTATCTAGAAGAGAATAATTAAATCAATAAGCATAATAATTAAAAAAAAAATCTTATTTACATCACATTATAAAAGAGAGAAAATGTATCACCATATATATAGTTAACATTCATAATGTCTAAAAACTTTTATTTACATTATAGCTTTTTGGATTCGTAAGTTTCAAAAAAATTATTCAACTCTAAATTGAAATGAGTTATGCTCCTGTTAGAAGGTTAAGCCAGCACTTGGAAGTCAATTTGGATATTGAAATAATTACTACACACAAGTAACACAACAAACAATATGAAATTTATCCTATCTATAAATACTTAACTAAGGACCTTAATATAAATATTATATATCATTATGAGTTATCAATCATATGGGTGTGCAGAATATATCAATCAAATATTATTCAAAAATAATTTTTGTTGCCAACAAAGCAATTTTTGCATCACAATTGCAAAGTTGATCAAGTCTAATAATTTCTCCTTTTTGTTTAGTGAATCAAAACAATGTAAGTAATGGATGTTACATGACTGAGGTTGACCTGGTCTAACAATAGCCCATATGGAGTGTGAACAATACTTGCATATTGGCTAATTAAAACAATAGCAACGTCCTTCTTTGTCGTAAACTCTTTGAATGCATCTTCAATTTGTTTCACCGTTGTTTCTGAGCAGAAATATTCAAGTAATTAGCTAATCAAATCAGCATCAGTAACTTTGTTTTGGATATTGACATTAGTCTAGAAGCCCAAGTTTCTGATAAAACGGGTGCTTTCACATAATAGGCATTGAAACCGGTTTCAATGACCAACAAATGCAGATACCTTTATTGAGTTTTACTAATTAAGGATTTGCCATAACATGCTTTGTTTGGTTATTAATTGTCATGACAAGATCAAACAACCGATGTCAAAGCAATCCAATTTGCAATATTCAGATATACAGATAAGTAAACAGCTTTTTGGGTAGAGAAATGAATGAGCACCATGGCAGGCCTGATCATAACAGGTTATCCTACTTAAAGCAATTTAATCTTAAACGAGCATTCACGTAATTGCCAGCAGAATTACAATTAAGGCCAGAATCAAAGCCAGTAGCAAAATGACAACCGTGGATATATCATCCGGTTCGGCTGAAGGTTTCAACAGCACCATTGTTTCTCCAAGTATGTTACATTCCTAGCTGGAAACAATGTTTTTTTGAGTTTGTGGTGCCTAGATTGAGCTGGTATTTTGGCTGACCATCATAGGAGAAAATCCATTCAAAATTCCTGCATCCTCATCAATCAAGCTAAACATATAGACCTCCATTGGCCATTGGAGTTCCTTTCCCACCTGAAATATGGGACACAAAACCTTGGTTGAACCGTCGAGCAGACTTTATATATGTTAGCATTTCGATCTCCGTCATCAAATCTGTCCAACTATAATAGGCAAGTTCCCATACCCATTCTTTTGTAGGGCATGCACAAGTGTGTCATGATTTAGATCAAACATGTTGGAATAAGTTGTCCCACCATCATTAAACTCAATTGGGAAGTTGGCATCGGTGTAAAGGCTTATGAAAGGAAAGACGCTGACCGTTGTCACTCAAAAACTTGACAATGGCAAGCATGAGATCATGGATATCAGCTCGGAAGTCGCCCCCAGATGGAAGCTCTCATAGACATCGGCATTGAGGGGAACAGCGACCTTCACTTGGTTGCTAAGCCCATCCTTTCTCAGGGCAGATTGGATATTCTTGAGAGCAGGGAATTGAAGCTTGTATTGAGGAAGGTTCTATTATATGTTTCCAAGAAAGGTTCATTCCCGACTGCAGAAAATACTGACGGTCAGATGCTCTGGAATTTCGTCAAGCTTCGGATGACAAATAATCAGGTAAAAGAAATAAAAACTCACTCGATCATTGACATCAATTGTTGCCGATAGAAATGCTTAATCATTGATACGTGCATAATTCTTTATATCAAGGCCCGTATTAACTCCTAAGATGAATGACAACTCACATGAATTCACAGGTGACTACTGTTCAACCATAGTAACAAGCATGTTTAGTCAAAGAATCTGTCTGAGAATGGTGGGAGTATGGTACAGGCATAAACAATCCGAAAAGCATGTAAAAATTGCACAAGAAGTTGAAAGAAGAGATAAATGCAAGCTAAAATTCTCATACACTACAGTTTCAATCAGCTAGTAGATGCCAACAAAGAATATGTTTTATGTCTTTTACGACTTGAACTTCAAACTCTTGGAAAGTTTATCTGGAAATGCTTAAAAAATGTGATTTAGAAGCAGACGAGGCCCAAGAAAACAACCATATTCACGTATTGAGGGCAAGCAGATCCATGAACGCTATCACAGTCATAAAGAAGTGAGGAGACAGCACGGAAGCAACTTATCAACTTTTTTTATAAGAGTCATACACTATGAAATTAAACATGAACTGAAATTAGTAAATGTTAAATAATATGAAGAAATATGAGATTTCAAGTTATTGTACTACTCCATTACACACACATGCACATGTTAAATCTTAACAAACATTGTTGATACCGAAGCAATTTTGACTTTTTCTCTCTCACATGTTGGTCACTAATAATTCATCTCTGGATTTATCATTCCCCAACATAAAGGCACCGAAGAATATTAGGAACCAAGACTTGATAACAGCATTCATAGGTTTAGAGCAATAAATCTAGATCAACTGCAATTATATGCTTCAAACTTCGAAGTCACCAAAAGAACCAAAGAGTTCATGCACATTGCATGTGTTGACACAAGATCAATGAGAATGAAACTTCAGAATTTAGAATCAAAAAGTAAAACATTAATTCCTTTTAAGGAATCAGAAACACAAGTTTTAGGCACGAAATGATAACGTGGAAAATTGGTTAGACCAAGCTAGAGGAAGAAACAGTCTGATTTTAAGACCATTCTATAAGTGAGGGTTTGTCCTATGCAGTAAGATTAGCAGTTGCACTAGAAAGAGTAGTAGTAGTAGTTGACAGCAATTTAGTTTCGATTTGACGACAAGAAGATGAGAAAGGGCAATTTGCTCATGTTGATCATTTGACCTGGCCTAAAAGGGCAGAAATGTCAAACAAAAAATCCAAGCAACTACAAGTAATTGTAAATTTTCAAGTTAGAAGAACCAGTTGCTCTTCAAAGATGAAAATTAGATTAAAGCATTTTGTTATTTCCCAAAGCTTCAATCCTCTCTACTAATTAATATTTATGGATCTCCATATCAAGCGGACAGAATTTACACAAAATTGAATTTACACAGAGTTAGATTAAACAAAAGTAACACAATAGAGTACATATATATATATAGTAGTTCTAACATTCAGTAGTAATCAAATTTGCAAAATACAAAAGAAATATTAGTGCAATTAGGTTTTATTTCTAATATATAGACTTTGTCAATTGATTAATACCAAAAAACCAATCCTTCGACTCTAGATTCCAGCACTCCATAGTTGATTAATCAATCTTCATTGTATTCTTAATCCTTCCAAGAAAACATTATCCTGTACAAAATTTAATAACAGTAAGTAATTTAAAAAAAGCAACCTCCATTGTCTTTAGATATTTAAATATATAAACCAAAAAAAAAGGGGGGTAGGGGGGCAAGGAGAATTAATCTTGATAACATCTTAAACAAGATAAAACTTACCAACCATGTTGACTATGGTATGAGATGAGCTTTCCAAGATGCTAACATGGATCCAAAATGCAAGATATAGACAATAGTTTGAGATAAGCTTTCCAACCTTTTCCATGTCACCTAATTTCTAAGATTCAAGTCCTGAAAAAAATCACTTATAACAAAACACGCTAATAACGCTCACTATATTGCTATCCTAAATGTTTTAAAATAAAGCATGAAACCGAAAAATAACGCTAACTTATGCCCACTTTTTTTCAGATGTGATCCCTTGAAAAAAAATAAATAAATAAATTGAAAATTGGGAGATGAGATTGATGCGCTCTATGGTACCCCTCTCTTTCCCATCCAAATATTGTACAATTTAAAACATTAATAAGTATACATCATCAACTAAAAGTACCCATTAATAAAGTGAATGAGCATTGTTCCTAACCTTTCTTCTCAATGAATCATGGCATGATAATTTGATAAATGCATTCTCAAATGTAATTTTAAAGTAATGGATGAGAACATAGAAACTTTGTGCAAAAGATTAAATGGGTTGTGCAGATTAGATTTCTAACAATTTGACAACAAGTTGAGAGGGAGTGGAGTAGCTTGGTTTGTCCTAGGCACCAATTGAATTGTCCTTTGTGGGAGATTTTCCTAATTAATTCAATCCATGTGACATTCAAAATCCATTATCAATGTGATGTACTATAAATAAGATAACAATTAACAATTTGTACCTTTGATGCTCGTATCATTTATATATCACAATTCCAAATTTGCTAACGAAAGTTATATCACAGTGAACCTTATGATTTTTTTTTTTTTTTACAAACTTGTAGAGTTGCCTCAGGACATGCCAAACACCAAGAACAATCACCAAGTTGAACCACAACACAATGATAATGTAAGCTTTATATAGTTGGGGAACCAGAACAGATTCCACCGCTCGAACATATATCATGTAAGTGACAGCAATTCCGAAGATGACCATCCACACGAAAATCATAAAAACTCAGACGCATACCTTTCAATTTAAGGGGCAGCCACACATTAGCATCGTAATGATGCTAAAAGAGACTATGAAACTGGTTGCACCTACGGTTACGAAGATGTCATAAGCCTCTGGGTTTTCATCGTACAAAATGGATTCCCCAAGCTGGTGGTGCCCATCATTCTCTTGACAGTGACCGCTAGGAGGGGAGTATCCCGCGTTGACGGCCAAGCTGATGACAAGTATTGCCACCCCAATGATCAATCTTCACTGTTACTTTATCCAATTCTTCTCTTCCCCATCGCTTTGCTCCTCCACCAAAAGTGAAGGAATGGAAATGGGAATGGAACTGGTCTGCTGCTCCACAGGGCGTGACACAGAGGTCAGTTGCTCCTCCAGGAGTGACACAGTCAGCTGCACCAATGGCCGTGAGACAGAAGCATCAGAGGTCGGCTGCTCCATTACCATTCTTGAGCAGCCGCCGTTGAAGGACGACGAGGAAGAAGCCATAAATTGGATCAAGGAGAATCGCAACACAATCATCATGGTCGCAATCCTGATGGTCGGCTTGGCCATCAATGCTACTTACAACACCCCAGGCGGAAACCATGCACATTGCTAAAACCGTGCAAAACCGTACAAAATCGTGCAAATAAAGTATTTCATGCGAATATGTATTTAAAACACTTTATTTACGAATAATAATGCATATTGTTATTTATAACAACGTCCATTTGCACAGTTATGGCAATGTGCAGGATTTTCGATATTGTCATATGGTTTTACATGGCTTTGCACGTTGTCGTAAACCTTTTTCCATAACATACATTATTTGCATGTTGCCATAAGTGACTTACAACGATATAGATCTCATTTGTTTTTTTGGCAGAAATCAAGCAATCCTACACATTAGGCGTAGAGCTCACCCAATTCATCAGCCACTTCACTGCCTTGTAGAGTTGCCGTAGGACATGCCAAACACCAAGAACGATCACCAAGCCGAACCACAACACAATGATAATGTAAGCTTTATATAGCTGAGGAACCGGAACAGTTTCCACCACTCGAATATATATCATGTAAGTGATAGCAATTCCGAAGATGGTCATCCACACGAAAATCATAAAAACTTAGACGCATACCTTTCGATTTAAGGGGCAACCACACATTAGCATCGTAATGATGCTAAAAGAGACTATGAAACTGGTTGCACCCGCGGTTACGAAGATCTCATAAGCCTCTAGGTTTTCATCGTACAAAATGGATTCCCCAAGCTGGTGGTGCCCATCATTCTCTTGACAGTGACCGCCAGGAGGGGAGTATCCTGCGTTGACGGCCAAGCCGACGACAAGCATTGCCACCCCAATGATCAATCTTCGTTGTTACTTTGTCCAATTCTTCTCTTCCCCATCGCTCTGCTCCTCCACCAAAAGTGAAGGAATGGAAATGGGAATGGAACTGGTCTGCTGCTCCACGGGGCATGACACAAAGGTCAGCTACTCTACCAGGAGTGACACAGTCAGCTGCACCAACGGCCGTGAGACAGAAGCATCAGAGGTCGGCTGCTCCATTACCATTTTTGAGTAGCTGCCGTCAGAGGACGGCGCGGGAGAAGCCATAAATTGGATCAAGGAGAATCACAACACAATCATCATAGTCGCAATCCTGATGGCCGGCTTGGCCATCAATACTACTTACAACACCTCAGGCGGAAACCATGCACATTGCTAAAACCGTGCAAAACCGTACAAAATCGTGCAAATAAAGTATTTCATGTGAATATGTATTTAAAACACTTTATTTACGAATAATAATGCATATTGTTATTTATAACAACATCCATTTGCACGGTTATGGCAACGTGCAGGATTTTTGATATTGTCATATGGTTTTACATGGCTTTGCACGTTGTCGTAAACCTTTTCCCTAACATACATTATTTGCATGTTGCCATAAGTGACTTACAACGATATAGATCTCATTTGTTTTTTTAGCAGAAATCAAGCAATCCTACACATTAGGCGTAGAGCTCACCCAATTCATCAGCTACTTCACTGCCTTGTAGAGTTGCCGTAGGACATGCCAAACACCAAGAACGATCACCAAGCCGAATCACAACACAATGATAATGTAAGCTTCATATAGCTTGGGAACCGGAATAGATGCCATCGCGCGAACATATATCATGTAAGTGACAGCAATTCCGAAGATGGCCAACCACACGAAAATCATAAAAACTTAGACGCATACCTTTCGATTTAAGGGGTAACCACACATTAGCATCGTAATGATGCTAAGAGAGACTATGAAACTGGTTGCACCCGCAGTTACGAAGATCTCATAAGCCTCTAGGTTTTCATCGTACAAAATGGATTCCCCAAGCTGGTGGTGCCCATCATTCTCTTGACAGTGACCGCCAGGAGGGGAGTATCCCACGTTGACGGCCAAGCCGACGACAAGCATTGCCACCCTAATAATCAATCTTCGCTGTTACTTTATCCAATTCTTCTCTTCCCCATCGCTTTGCTCCTCCACCAAAACTGAAGGAATGGAAATGGGAATGAAACTGGTCTGCTGCTCCACGGGGCGTGACACAAAGGTCAGCTGCTCCACCAGGAGTGACACAGTCAGCTGCACCAATGGCCATGAGACAGAAGCTTCAGAGGTCGGCTGTTCCATTACCATTCTTGAGCAACCACCGGTGGAGGACGGCGAGGGAGAGGCCATAAATTGGATCAAGGAGAATCGCAACACAATCATCATGGTCGCAATCCTGATGGCCGGCTTGGCCATCAGTACTACTTACAACACCCCAGGCGGAAACCATGCACATTGCTAAAACCGTGCAGAATGTGCAAAATCGTGCAAATAAAGTATTTCATGTGAATATGTATTTAAAACACTTTATTTACGAATAATAATGCATATTGTTATTTATAACAACATCAATTATTTTTTAATTGATTCATAAAAAAAAAAATTCACTAAAATGCCCTTTCTTTATATAATTTATTATTATTAATTTTTGTCTTATTTATGGGTAAATTGGTCAAATAAATTTAAGTTAATAGTATTGAGGGTATTTTAGTCATTTGATCAAAAAATTGGGTCAAGTGTCAAAGTTAACGGAAATTGACTAATAGTGTAGAGATTTAGTGTAATAAAAAGATAAATATTTTTGCTTGGATTTTGGCAAGCCTTAAGGGTGTGAAATTATTGATATATATATATATATATATATATATATATATATATTGTTTGAGATACCACTTATAATATCACTTATAACATGGGTAACTTAAGTCATTGTCATATTGAATAACGTACTTTGCCGCCAAATGATATGGTGGCATATTTTATTTTTTAACTCGTCTTTTATTTAAGCCATTATATTATAATGTAATAATTCTGAAAACAAGTCCGTGTAATTAGAGATATAATATAGTTTCTCGGATGGATCCGTGATTACATTTGTCCTATAAAATCTTAGGGCATGTTGGGTTCCATTTTTAAAGTGATATATATTTTTTAAAAATTATTTTTAAAAATATGGGAAATACCATTTTGAAAATAAAAACTGAAAAATAAAATACAATTTTTAAATATTTTTTAATTAAATCATTATTTTTTTCTCCAAACAACTATTCTACTCATTTTCATAAATCATACTAAATACATTTACATCATTTTCTGTTTTTAAAAATATTTTTTAACAAAATCAAACAAAGCTTTTTTAAAAAATATCAATTTAAAACAAATAAATTTTACCTAACAATTCGTCAAAGACTTTCCAACCCATTTATTGTTTTCTGAAAATGAAAAACCATGAACATTCGAACGCTACCTTATCTAGCACATATGAGGCCCTACATACTTTTCATTCCATGTGAATTGAATGCTTTTTACTCTATTTTGTTACTACCACAATGACACACAACTCTTTTGGCTCTCTTGCTTGCCAACCAAGTTTTAGTAATTGTTTGTTTGAAAAATAAATAAATAAAATTTGAGTAACCAAAAAATGTGGCTTATTTATTTCAACTATATTAATGGCAATTCAAGCTGTCTCCTCCATTTGGCTTACCATTTTAGGGTTAGAGTTAAGGTTAGGTATTAAATCCGATAACATTAAATATTTTAAGTTAAGTACGATGTTTTGGTAATAATTTAGATACAGGAAATTATTCTGGTAAAGTAGTTGTCAGTTGGTAAATTATGACTGAAAAGTGTATAAAAAATTAAAAGTTTTGACTTTTAAATTTGATATTTTTTAACTTACAAAAAGTAAAAATAAATCATTAAACTTATTTAACTTAATTATCAAATGAAATTAAGATTTAGGTTTTAAAAAAAGTGAAAATAAAATTTAAGTGGTAAAAATTAAATAGCCTCATAAGTAAATTGTAATTTTAAGTCATATATTAAGTAATAGAATACTAAATATATAACTTTATATTGAATTTGTTCATGAGAAAAGAAATGTTTCTGGTTAATGTATAAATTAGAGTGTTTGTTCTTGACTCTTTGGATTACATTGGTGAACATATTATTTTTTCATATAAAAATATGTAAATAACATCATGGTTTATATGGAATCAAACATCTGTGTACAATTTCAATTGATGCTTGACTAGATTAACCATGTTAGAAAATGTTGCTGCATTTTAGCCCGTTGCTGCATTTTAGCCCTTGAAAGGAGAGAACTCTTTGAAATAATTGATTTACACTTCTCTTAAGTCTTAACAAGTGATTATGAATTACTATTTCTTTACTTATCTAGGTTATAGGAGTTTAATCATTCTTATTTAGGTAATTTTTTGAGTTATTATTTTCCACTTATAACAGTAAATATCCAAATGACTTTTATTTGCATAAATTGTGATAGATTTATGATAGATTGATGTCAATTAGGTAATGAGTAATGTTAGACTTTCCAAAATTTCTATCCAAATTTATGTTTAAATGATGTGACGCATGAACTGTCAATATCATTTGAGCACGAATTTAGATAAAAATTTTGGAAAGTCTATAATAATTCTTAAGTAATAAATCAACCATTTCCACACAGTGTTAGTATAATTTTCCTTGTTTTTTTTAATACAAAACATGGAAATGTATTAAAATAGGAATTGCTAATAATCCAATGTCAAACCTTTTATAACCTCTTCGAAGTTTGAACTATAACTGCAATTTACAAGAGTCGTGTCAAAATAGGTATGTCTCTCTTGAGTCTTGATAATGCAAGCCTATCTTGAAATAAAACTTTCGTTTTTCTTTTTTTTTTTTTTAAACTATTTCTGATTACCTACATTTTTTTAAATATATAAACTCATATCTTAAAAACATCACATTAATTTTTTAATTTATTTCCTTAGAAAAGAAATTTCTGAAAAATGTTTTACAACTATTGCAACAAAAAATATATATATATAAATTCTTTCATATACTAATTTAAATTGTAAAAACCGAATCCAAGTAGATCCGAAAAATAAATTGAGCTCAAACTAAGAATCAATAAATGGGACAAATTTTTAAGTGAGTCCAAATTTTAAGTGGGCTTATGATATTTAAGTGCAATCCCAATTGTTTTAATTGTTGGATTTAATTGTAGAACCAATGATAACCCAAATTTTATAAAATATATACATATTTGTAAGTGAACCAAAGCCGACAATTCTAGTGGACTATTATTTTACGAGGAAATAAGGCTCGTGGACATCACTGGTGGCTACAGAAAAATTGAGAGTGAAAGTGGTTTGGCTGAAATGAGAGAGATGAGAGTGTGAAATCAAAAGCATGACAATTTGTAATGAGAAGTCAAAGCAAAAGTCATTAAAGAAAGAGAAACACTTGGGTGTGTTGGACTGTTAGTAAAGCAATACTTACGTATTGCATATGAGACAAAAGAGAAACAAGGAGATAAGAGCAAAAGCAAGCAGCAGATAATTGAAAAAAATCAAAAGAAAAGTCAACAAATTATTAGGAAGAAAAAATCAGACACAAGTGAGTGGCTTATCAAGAGCCACATAAGCAACGTCAATCAAAGACAAAAAAGCAAATGTTAGTTAATATTTTATTTAAAAAATGAACAAATGTCATGCATATAAGCATGTAGTGGCAGATCCATCTTTAGGTCAGAGGGGACACCTATCCTTTAAAATTTTTCAAAAATCGATTAAGTTTATGATAGTAATTATTAAATATTTTAATATAAATATATTGTTATATATACATATTGAAGTAAATATTATCAATAACACAAAATAGCACAGTCGGCTTGATCTTTGCCTTCTTTCCACATCAAAAAGTGTACAGTGTTGTTAACCTCCTTGAACTGTTGGACAATTTTCTCTCTTTTTTTTTTTTTTCCAAAAAATGCAGTAGGTTCTAAGAGATATATTATTTTCTTTTCTTTTTTTTTCTTTATTTTTTTCAAAACTACCATAATACACACACATATATATATTTAAAACACACCGTGTATGATTTAACCCCCCACCATAACACATTATTTTCTTTTTTGGTTCCTCCAAAGAAATGCATCATATCATTATAGGTTCAAACCGTAAAAATAGATGATAAAAATGCACTATAAATTATTATTATTATTATTATTTTATATAAACTATTTTACTTAATAAATTTTACAAGTAAAAAAACTCAAATGAACTATCAAAATCTTAACTATAATTATTTTTCTCTTTAATTTTTATTTTGTTATAAAATGCCCTTACTAAAATATATTTATGGGTCTGCCATTGTAAGCATGAAGAACAACATGATAAGCAATAAAAAAAGTAAGGGGGTCAAGAGTCACATGTTGGGGTTTCTGCCCTAAGAGCTTGTAATATTGTAAACGGTTTTATAAATTTTTAATAATATATTCATTTCATTCAATTTATATATTTTGCAAAAATCGTATATATCATGAGAAACATCTTTGATTACTTATGTAATTTCAAACTAAGTGTATAAGTGTTATATACATGTGGATTTAGTTTGAGATAAGTAATTTAAAGAGTCTGTAGAAAACAAACGAAGCTGGATACTTCATTTGTGGTAAATCTACAGCTACAGTCCCTTTCGTATTTGATACAATAGTCTTATCCAAGACTATTCATATGGTGACATGGAAATTGAGGCACCTTATATAATAAAGATTATATAGGACTGGACCACGATAAATATAAGTCTCTAAATAATATCCGTTAACCTTAAAGATTTATATTTATCAACCAGATGATCATATATGAATTGATCTTAATACTGAGTGTATTATGAACTCCTGCTTGTTAAGTTATTTCCTTTGATTTACATGGGTGAAATCGGTGTAGATACCCGATCAATAACTTCGTACTTTGGGGATATGATTTAGTAAGTAGTTGGGAACATTCTATACAATAGTGGAATCTACTCCTTCTTGCGAGAAGTAGAAAAGTAGTTCCCTTAAGGGTTGATTCAGGTCTTGAACAATAAGAGCGCTTAACTTTCTGTTTATATGTAAACAGAAAGATAAATTCATAAGTTGTTATGAATATATTGTTCATTAGAGAATCAATGGTACTTAAGGATCAAGAAATAATTAGAGAGGTAAAACGGACATTTGACCTTGCTCTAATTATGAACTATTTGTGGAGGGTCAAATCATATGTAGTGATTAAATCAATGGACACTGAAAAATTTCAGATTGTATAAAAAACATCTACAATTTTGAGAGTGCAATCTTAAGTTTTTAGTGGAGTAACTTTAAGATTAATAATAGTGAATTATTTAATTAAAAAGTTTAATTAATAATTCCAATATTATTGGAGCTCAAACTGTAAGCCCTCGAATTTGATTTTATGGATTTCCCGAAAATAGTCCCTAAATAATTATTGGAGACCCTAATTGGTTTATGGAAGTGCCTAAGGATATATGGAACTCATAGGAATCGATTTCGACTCGATTGGAGATTAAATGGAAGGATAAAATGATGAATGAAATCGAGTGAGTATTTAAAATGATAAGGGACTAAATTGAAGATAAGTTTTAATAATTGTGGGCAAAGTGGAATTAAGCTAGAATCTAAGGGAAGAGAATAAAATTGTCTTAGGGCGTAAGTGGAATTATTGAGAGTGTTGTGGAGGAAAATAGAAGCCAAAAGTCGTCTAAAAATCTAAAGAGAGAGAGAGTGAGGAGAATCCAGAAGCTTCCCTCGCGCGAGATAAGAGGAAGGAAGAGAAGAAGAGAAGAGAGAAAGAAGAAGAAAGAAGAAAGAAGAAAGAAGGAGTGACGTCGCCGACCGAGCAGTCGACCGCCGACCGACCAGCCGCAAGATCGTCGAACAGCAGTCGCGACGCGAGATGAAGCTGTCCGACCAGAACCAGCGCTGAAAACCGAGCAGAACAGCCGCGAATCAGAGCTGATCGGCGAGGAAGAAGACCGTGGCGAGCTGCCGTCTGGTCACCTGCAGTCTTGCGTGCAAAACCCATTTGATTTTCCTCCATTTCAGCTGCATCTGAGCTTGAAATCAGCTCCTCATCTGTGTGCAGATCGGCGGCAGCAACGACGGTGAACCGCGGCAGAACCGAGAGGGAAAGAGAGAGAGGAAGAGAGGGGAAGAAAAGAGGAAGGAAACCAGCCCAAACCCAGCTCAGATCCATCCCAAAATCAGTCCAAAACCATCCCAAAAGCGAAGTAACGCAATAGAAAAAGGGGTGAGTTATTTAAGTTTGAAAATGATGATTTTTGTTGGTGTATAAGTTGATTTGAGATGGATTTCGTTGTGATTTGTTGATTGGTTGTTTTTGAGTGAAAACAATTTGAAAAATAAGTATTTGAAGTTGATAAGGAGGTTAGAATACCAAGAAAATATCAAAGAGTTATTGAGAATCCAAAACGCGCAATAAACTAGTTTAAAGGGCAATTTCGTAAATTGACCCTTATGGCATCCGTTGAATGTTTGGACGACCCTAATGAGTTTAATTAAGAGTATTGAAGCTATTAAAAGCGAAAGATTAAGATGAGAAACTAATATGGAGAGTTGCGCGTAAAAATGGGTCATATAGGGACGATTACGTAATTTCAAGTTTTCAGAGATTTACGCAAATGTATTATGTTGTGTAGGTGACGAGAGCGCTCGAGGAT
The DNA here is from genome assembly GCA_021234005.1 of Nephelium lappaceum. Lineage (NCBI taxonomy): Eukaryota > Viridiplantae > Streptophyta > Magnoliopsida > Sapindales > Sapindaceae > Nephelium > Nephelium lappaceum. The sequence continues at coordinate 6,118,068 of CM038000.1, read as the reverse complement.
CGAGACGAGAGGATTAGGGGCTCCGCACGCGCTATTTTCAGTCATCAGTTTTGTGAGTGAGTTTTATTTAAAGATTTTAAAAGTATTTCAAATTATTGCATTTGATTTGATAAGTGATTGCTTGAGTTATTTTAACGCATTGATCTATGCATGAGCATTAGTTTGAAATGAGAATGTGATTTTATATGCATATACATATAAAGTTGTTGAAATGAAATTTCAGAAACTAAGTTATCAAGTTTGAATTGAAAAAAAATCAGTTTTAGTGCTTAATGCACTCAGAAAATGAGTTTTAGTGCTTATGGCACTCAGAAATCAGATTTTAGTGCTTTACGCACTCAGAAAAGAGATTTGTGCTTTTGCACCAGAAAGTTAAAACAGAAAAGAGAAAAGTGTTTTCAAAACCAGAAAGTATCCCCTCAGGGATTTTCAGAGATTACAGAGCAGTTTAGACCCGATCGGTCTATCCCACTTCAGTTGGCACAGTCCTGGGGAGGGATAAGTCACTAACCAGGGGGATAAGTGTCAGAGTCTGTCAGTCGAGTCGCCATTACTGATGTGGGGTAGTGTTTCGTGTGCTATGGTTAGCGCTGGGAAATTCCGCACATGGCCACGAGATGTCTTAGAGCAGGCGAGCTATAGTTAGCGCTGGGAAATTCCGCACATAGCCGCGAGATGTCTCCGAGCTGGCGAGCTATGGTTAGCGCTGGGAAATTCTGCACATAGCCGTTAGACTTGAGAGACCCCAGATTTAGGGATACTATGGTAATTTCAAAAGATATCAGGAAACCGTTTTAAAAAGAAAAGCTTATTTGAGATAAAAGATATTATATAATTATTATTGAAATTATTTATGATTTACAGTTGCAAGTTTTGTATTTAAATACATGCATGTGCTTAGAGATGAATTTTCTTGTTTAAGTTGATGTTTAAGAGATTTAAACTTGAAATGCTTTAGAAATAAAAGAATAGTTTTCAAACGTTTTTAGAGGAGGACGTTTTGAAAAGCAGATTTTCAAAGAAATGAAATATTATCACTCACTGAGCTTCTAGCTCATTATTTTTCTGTTTTATATAAAAACCTCCTCAGGTACTCTCAACAGGTAGCCGATCAGTAGCATTACCTCCAGCGGGTGAGCCAGCGCGACACGACATCATTGATTAGCTCATTTTGTTTCAGCATTTATATTTTCATGTAAATCTCTTTTAAAATGTATTAAGGATTTGTAATTATTCATTTATAACTGTTTTTAAATTGCTTTTGATTTAAATGAGATTTATTAAATGTGATTAGAATTTATTTAAGTTGATTTGAGAATGAAATGCATGATTGAGGCCTACGGGCAACCAGAAGTTGGGTTGGTGATAAATTTTAGTCGAAGTGTTGTTTTTCTATAAACAGGTTTTCTGGAATGTTAAAAATACAGCTGTTATGCTGCCGAAATTTTTAATGAAAAAGGAGTTTCGAAAATGAATTTAAAATTATAAAGAAAATTTTTCCTACGCGTTTTCAGTTTTTAAAGAAAAACCCAACCCAACGATGTTTCAGAAAGTATGAAAGAGTTTAGGGTTCGCTCCACGGGTTTCGCTCAGCCCGACGAGTCGGGTCTGAGAGGGATCCGTTGGGGTGCCCGGCGTGATCTACCGGATCAGAGTTAGAGGTATCCGGTTCGGGTCGCGTTACAAACTGTGGGTCCATCGAGTCCCCTTGATAGCTCATCTTACTATAAGAAACGTGTATATAGAATATTGTAATTGGACCGTCCAATTACAGGTGTTACATAAGTAACAAAAATTTGTGTTCACTTGATATTTGAATAATATTGATTATTCAAATTATTTAATTATTAATTATGAATTAATAATTATTTAATTAATTTTATAAGAGGTTTTGAATCCAATTCTTAGTGACTTTGGTATAAATTAATTATGAATTAATTTATTAAAAGTTACAAGTTCTATTTCAAAATATAATATGAATTAATTTTGAATTAATTATATTATATGGGGCAAAAGTTTAATTATAATAAAATTAGGGTCAATATTAATATTGATTAATTAAAACCTTAATTGTTTGCCTATAAAAAGAAAAAGTTTCTTTTCTACATTGAGGTTTTTGGTTGTTGTTTATGTTTTTGAGAAAAATAAGAGAAAAGAAAAAGTTTTTTTTTAACAAATACAAAGAACAAGAATTTGTGTCTTTGTTCTTTGTATAACCAAAAATCAAACACTCACCTCTTATAATCATTGATTTAATTTGATTTTTTTTTTAGAAAGAAATCAAAAAGTAAGTGAGCACAATTCTATATAATTGCGTCCATTCACTTGTTTCTTGGTTTCGAGATATATCAAGGAAGACAAGGTGGTGAGCAATCCACAGAGATCAATACAGAAGGTAAAAATCTAATTTTTATTTATTTATATTATTTTATTTCATTGTTTTATGAATCTTAGGTTCTTGAGTTTTCTAAAAAGTTTTTGAAACTCAATGTTCTGCAAAATACTTAATTTTATGAAAAACAAATTGTTTATTTTTGTTTTTTCAAACCATCATCACATGTATATTTATATACAAGATTAACAAAGGTAATAAACACAAGAGGACAAGTTCGACAGTAGCAAAATAAACAGCAATCAGGAGAAAGAAAAGAGAGAGAGAGAGAGAGAGAGAGAAGAGAGAAAAGAAAAATGGGAAAATTTAGGATGTTTGAATGGAATATTTAGGTATTAAATTTATCTAGATAAGTGATTTACATTTCATTGGGATTTGAAATCTCAAAAATTAATTAATTTTTCTATAAGTATTAAATTGAGTTTATATGATCTTAGGAGGGATTCAAGTTTATGAGAAATTAGATGAATGCTCGTTTTAGATCAAAGTTTGAGCCAAGGAGTTATGTGAATGAATTATTTTATTTTAAATTGATTTATTTAATTATGATTATTTATATTTAAGTGTTTGTTATTTATTGGAAATGAATAATTACATTAATTATGTTTTACGATTGAAATGAGAATTTATTACAATTCGTATATATGTATATGTATAAAAAATTCTTGTTAGAAATGATCTTTTGCCCTTGAATTTATTATAAGAAATGTGTAGAATATTTATAGTAATATTATGTTATGTTTTTTAGAAAGAATATTCGTTTATGATTTTGATGAAAGTATATATTAAGAATTATATGTTTGTTCAGAAAGAGAATTATACATATGTGCATATGAAAATTATTTGAGACTTCAGAAGAAAAATATAAATATTTTCAGAACACTAAGATTGTACCCTCCATTTTAACGATCAGATGGACTTCATGTTGGCTTGAAAAAACAAAAATCAACAATTTGTTTTTCATAAAATTAAGGATTTTGCGGAATATTGAGTTTCAAAAACGTTTTTAGAAAACTCAAGAATCCAAGATCTATAAAACAATGAAATAAAAATAATATAAAGAAATAAAAATCATATTTTTACCTTCTGTATTGATCTCTGTGGATTGCTCACCACCTTGCCTTCCTTGATATATCTCGAAACCAAGAAACAAGCGAGTGGGCACAATTATATAGAATTGTGCTCACTTACTTTTTGATTTCTTTCTAAAAAAAAATCAAATTAAATCAATGATTATAAGAGGTGAGTGTTTGATTTTGGTTATACAAAGAACAAAGACACAAATTCTTGTTCTTTGTATTTGTTGAAAAAAAAAACTTTTTCTTTTCTCTTGTTTTTTCTCAAAAACATAAACAACAACCAAAAACCTAGATGTAGAAAAGAAACTTTTTCTTTTTATATGCAAACAATTAGGGTTTTAATTAATCAATATTAATATTGACCCTAATCTTATTATAATTAAACTTTTGCCCCATATAATATAATTAATTCAAAATTAATTTATATTATATTTTGAAATAGAACTTGTAACTTTTAATAAATTAATTCATAATTAATTTATATCAAAGTCACTAAGAATTGGATTCAATACCTCTTATAAAATTAATTAAATAATTATTAATTCATAATTAATAATTAAATAATTTGAATAATCAATATTATTCAAATACCAAGTGAACACAAACTTTTGTTACTTATGTAACATGTGTAATTGGACGGTCCAATTACAATATTCTATATACATGTTTCTTATAGTAAAATGAGCTATCAAGGGGACCCGATGGACCTACAGTTTTGAGCTCCAATAATATTGGAATTATTAATTAAACTCTTTAATTAAATAATTCACTATTATTAATCTTAAAGTTACTCCACTAAAAACTTAAGATTGCACTCTCAAAATTGTAGATGTTTTTTATACAATCTGAAATTTTTCAGTGTCTATTGATTTAATCACTACATATGATTTGACCCTCCACAAATAGTTCATAATTAGAGCAAGGTCAAATGTCCGTTTTACCTCTCTAATTATTTCTTGATCCTTAAGTACCATTGATTCTCTAATGAACAATATATTCATAACAACTTATAAATTTATCTTTCTGTTTACATATAAACAGAAAGTTGAGCGCTCTTATTGTTCAAGACCTGAATCAACCCTTAAGGGAACTACTTTTCTACTTCTCGCAAGAAGGAGTGGATTTCACTATTGTATAGAATGTTCCCAGCTACTTATTAAATCATATCCCCAAAGTACGAAGTTATTGATCGGGTATCTACACCGATCTCACCCATGTAAATCAAAGGAAATAACTTAACAAGCAGGAGTTCATAATACACTCAGAATTAAGATCAATTCATATATGATCATCTGGTTGATAAATATAAATCTCTAAGGTTAACGGATATTATTTAGAGACTTATATTTATCGTGGTCCAGTCCTATATAATCTTTATTATATAAGGTGCCTCCATTTCCATGTCACCACATGAATAGTCTTGGATAAGACTATCGTATCAAATACGAAAGGGACCGCAGCTGTAGATTTACCATAAATGAAGTACCCAGCTTCGTTTGTTTTCTACGGACTCTTTAAATTACTTATCTCAAACTAAATCCACCTGTATATAACACTTATATACTTAGTTTGAAATTACATCAGTAATCAAGGATGTTTCTCATGATATATACGATTTTTGCAAAATATATAAATTGAATGAAATGAATATTTTATTAAAATTTATAAAACCGTTTACAATATTACAAGCTCTTAGGGCAGAAACCCTAACAATCTCCCACTTGCCCTAGAGCAGATGAGACATATCTCGTAATCCTAGACCCTCTAGATGACCTTGAAATACTTTAGCCGTTAAGGTCTTCGTAAACGGATCAGCAAGGTTGTCTTGTGATGCAATCTTCATCACTTTTACATCTCCCCTTCGTACGATCTCCCTAATGAGATGGTATTTCCTCTCTATATGCTTCTCTCGTTTATGGCTTCTTGGTTCTTTGGAATTGGCCACTGCACCACTATTGTCACAATAAAGGGTGAGTGGTTTATCCATGTTTGGAACAACTTCCAGATCAACCAAGAATTTACGTAGCCATACCGCTTTTTTAGCTGCTTCACAAGCTGCTACATATTCGGCTTCCATTGTGGAGTCAGCAATGCATGATTGCTTAATACTCCTCCATGTAATGGCTCCACTACCAAGGGTGAATACTGATCCGGACGTAGATTTCCTATAATCTTTGTCCGACCGAAAATCAGAATCTGTATATCCTAATGGGATCAAATCCTCTCTAGAATATACTAGCATATAGTTTCTCGTTCTCCGAAGATACTTGAGAATATGCTTTACAGCCACCCAATGATCAAATCCTGGATTAGATTGATAACGACTAACTATTCCCACCGAATAACATATATCCGGTCTCGTGCATAACATAGCATACATGAGATTGCCTACTGCAGAGGCATAGGGAATCCGTCTCATATCCTCAATTTGTTGAGGTGTCTTAGGACACTGTTCCTTAGACAAATGAACTCCATGACGAGAAGGTAAATTACCTTTCTTAGAGTTCTGCATCGAAAATCGCATAAGAATCTTATCGATATATGATGCCTGAGACAGCGCTAACAGTTTGTTCTTACGATCCCTTATTATTTGGATCCCAAGGACATAACTGGCCTCTCCCAAATCTTTCATTTGGAATTGGCTAGCGAGCCAGTTTTTTACGTCTGATAATATTCCTATATCATTCCCAATGAGTAGAATATCGTCAACGTAAAGTACAAGGAAAACCACTTTCTTATTGATAATTCGTTTGTATACACAAGGCTCATCAATATTTTGCTCAAAACCATAAGACTTGATCGAAGTATCAAATCTTATGTTCCAAGATCGAGATGCTTGTTTAAGTCCATAAATGGACCTTTGCAACTTGCAAACCTTTTGCTCTTGACCTTGGGATACAAATCCCTCTGGTTGTACCATATAGATACTTTCATCAAGATTACCATTCAAAAATGCAGTCTTGACGTCCATTTGCCAAATCTCATAATCGAGACATGCAGCAATGGAGAGAAGAATCCGAATGGACTTAAGCATAGCTACTGGCGAGAAAGTTTCCTCATAGTCAACTCCCTCTTTCTGAGTATAACCCTTTGCCACTAGTCTAGCTTTAAAGGTTTCTACCTTTCCATCCACTCCTTTCTTCCTTTTGTAGATCCACTTGCAACCTATGGGTTTTATCCCATCTGGTTGATCTACAAGTTCCCAGACAGAGTTGGAGTATATAGACTCCATCTCGAGATTCATTGCTTTAAGCCATTTTTCTTTATCAGAATCCTCCATTGCATCATGGTATGTCAATGGATCATCTACACTCTCATCAGAGATAGCAATCTGTGCCTCTCCGATCTTTCTGTAGCGGACTGGTGGTCTAATAACCCTCCCACTACGACGAGGTGGTAGATGATTCTGATGAGAATTTGTCTGACGTTCAGATGTGGTCTGAATTATGTCTTTGTCAACAACTATTGTTGACGGGGTACTGGTCGAACCAGGAAGTAATTCCTCTAGTACAACTTTACTTCGAGGTTTGTACTCTCTCATATAGTTCTCTTCAAGAAACGTAGCATTTGTCGATACAAACAATTTGTTTTCTTCAGGACTATAAAAGAGTCCACCCCTAGTCTCTCTGGGATAACCTACAAATAGGCAAACTTTTGAACGTGGTTCCAGCTTCCCAGTCTTGTTCTTCAGCACATGTGCTGGACAACCCCAAATGCGAAAATGTCGTAAACTAGCTTTGCAACCATTCCACAACTCCAGGGGTGTATTTGGAACTGACTTAGATGGTACAACATTCAAAATATACATTGCAGTTTGCAATGCATATCCCCAGAATGAACTAGGTAATGATGAGAAACTAAACATAGATCTCATCATGTCCAAAAGGGTTCGATTTCTCCTTTCTGCAACACCGTTCTGCTGGGGTGTTCCAGGAGCAGTCAGTTGGGATAGAATCCCATGCTCAAGTAAGTAATCCTCGAACTCTGTATCGAGATACTCACCTCCACGATCCGATCGTAGAGTTTTCAATGTTTTACCTAATTGATTTTCAACTTCAGCTCGAAATTGCTTGAACTTTTCAAAAGTTTCTGACTTCCGTTGCATCAGGTAAACATACCCATATCTAGATAATCATCAATAAAGGTGACGAAATATTCATAACCGCCTCTTGCTTTAACATTCATAGGACCGCAGACGTCCGAATGTATAAGTTCTAGTGGTTCCTTAGCTCTAACCCCTTTACTAGTAAAAGGTCTTTTGGTCATTTTACCTTCTAAACATGATTCACAAACAGGTAAAGTGTCGATCTTTAACTCACTTAAATGTCCGCTCTTTACCAGTCTATCTAATCTGTCAAGGTTAATATGACCAAATCTTAGATGCCAAAGATATGTGTCATCATTTTGAGAAATCTTTTGTCGTTTTGTTTTTGGTTTTTCAACCTTAAACATTTCAGTATTAAACAGTGGGTTATGCATTAACGGTCTTAACACATATAAATTGCTTTCTTGTATCCCTAAACAAATTTTCAAACCATTTCTAAAAATAATAACTGATTTATTATAAAAAGAAACAGAATAATTAAATTCCATAAGTTTGGATACAGAAATCAAATTTCTTTTGAAACCTGGAATATAATAAACATTGTTCAGTATGATAAAACAATTATTATTGAAATGAAGTCTAACTTCTCCCACTGCCTTTGCAGAAACGACTTCCCCAGTCCCGACTCGCATGTTGAACTCGCCCTCACCAAGCTGCCTATAAGAGTCAATCAACTATAAAGAAGAACAAACATGATTAGTGGCTCCTGAATCAATTATCCAAGTGGATGAATCATCCTCCACTAAACAAGATTCAATGACTAGTAAATCATATTTACCTTTCATCTTCTTCTCTTTGAGCTCATTGAGGTACTTAGGGCAATTCCTCTTCCAATGTCCATCCACACCACAATGAAAACATTTTCCTTTAGGCTTGGTGGCCTTGGAGCTCTTTTTGTTCTATTTCTTGGGAGCTTGTGTTTTGGGCTTAGGTGTAGCCTTTTTGGTGTTTCTCTTCCTCTTGTTTTTAGCAGAAGAAGAAGACTCAGCAACGTTTGCTTCACCAGACTTACTCTTATCTTTATTCATTGACTCATAAGTAGTAAGCTCATTAAGTAATTGAGTAAGTGAGTAAGTTAACTTGTTCATAACATAGTTACTCTTGAATTGTATGAAACTCTTCGGAAGAGTTTCCAAGATCATACTCACTTGGCTACGTTCGTCTATTGCCCCTCCATGGCTTTCAGCTGTGTTAAAGTGGGTCATCATTTTCAAAACATGCTCTCGAACAAATGAACCCTCCTTCATCTTAGCAGTCATCACAGCACAAACAGTTTCGTGCCGTTGCTGCTCAGAAGGTTGCCCAAACATGCCCTGCAATGACTCTAGCATCTGAGTTGCTGTTGTCATTGACTCGTGCTTGGTAGCAAGCACATCGGACATCCCTGCTAACAAGTAGCAACGGCCTTTTCATCAGCCGTGACCGATTTCTGATGGGCCTCGCGCACATCACGTCCAGCATTATCTGCTGACTGAGGAGGACAAAGTTGAGTCGTGACAAATTTAAGGTCCTCACAGACCAGGACTGCGTTCATATTACTTTTCCATTTGACATAATTTTCCCCGTTAAGTTTATCATTAGCAAGAATAGAAATCAACGGAGATATCATTGCTGAAAATAAATAAAATGGAATTCATTTAATATCAATTTGCAAAATTTAATATCATGTAATTTTGGCATAAAATTAAACGTGATGCATGATCCACGAATAATAAATTATCAAAATCCCTAAAATTAATAATAATGCCACGATAATCTAACATGCCATAAATAGGTGCCGCCGTAGGGTAGGTCAAATATTTGTATGTTAGACTGAGACATTCTCAATCAAATAATATAACAGAAAACTCTTTTTCATATATTATTTGACTACCGTTTTTCGGTCAGGAAAAATAATTAACAATTAATTATTTCCTTTATGAGTGTAACCCATCATTTCGGAGTCCATAGACTTAACTCGAGAATTGCCGCCGTAGGGTAGGTCAATCACAAGATACATCTAGAATTCCTATCCGTTAGGAAGTCAACCTTGATCAACCTAAATGGACACCATCCGTAGGGGGACGATAACAAAGCCGTCTCGAGGCGCCATTTAAGTTTTACGGTGTTGAACTAATGATGGAGACCGCGGGATATATTGTCATATATCCCTCTCCCACTCACTATTTTAGGGTTAGGGATTTCTATTAGATTTTTCTAGTCATTGTCTTAGATTATTAACGGCTAAAAATATAATCTAAATTACTAGGAATTTGTGTGTTATTAAAGTTCGAAACTTATTAACACTTAATAAATTATCAGATTTTTAACATTTAAAAATCTAATTTAATATATCCATTTAATGAATTACCGGATTTTTAACACTTAAAAATCTAATTCAATTTATAAATCTAATGAATTACCAGATTTTTTAACATTTAAAAATCCAATTCAATTTATAAATCTAATGAATTACCAGATTTTTTAACATTTAAAAATCCAATTCAATTTATAAATCTAATCAAAATAATCAAAATTATAAAGAATAGATTTAATATGATATCATCCGATTTTAACTAATTAAAATCTAATCCACATTATGAATGCCAATTTATTGAAATCAAATTTCTAATTTGAAACCTATGATTTTCTATTAAAATCAATTCAAATTATTTTAAAGGCATTCCATGTATTATTTTTCTATTTATACTAATAAACAATTTTAATAGCAAAATAAAAATAATACATATGATGCATGTCATGTTATAATGTAGTGAGTAGGCACTTCATGATTCTATATGACATATTTTTAATGCATGTACATGTTATATATATTTATCCATTCATCTCATGAAAATAAAAAATAAATCAATAAATAACATGTGTATGACCGGGTTCTTTGGTTTTAACGACCTACAACTAATTTTAAGATTACAAAAATTAACCAAGGCATTCCTTGGCCTTCACTTGTAGTCTTCATATTCTTCATGGTCTTCAAGGTCTTCATGGGCTTATAATTAAATCTAATTTAATTATCAAAAACTTCTATCAAATAGATTAGACTAGAAAAGCCCATTTCTTGATTTATGGATCCAAGAAAATTATCCAATCATATGGATATTTTCAATAGTGTTACAATTGAAATGGAAACCCCAAAAATATGGAACACATAATTTTAGGGACTATTATTATAATTTTATTTGTTTGCACATCTAATGTGCAGCGCATCTAATGCGCATACATTTATTCATAATAAATGTCTTATTGGACCGTTCAAAACAGCCGCATTAATAATCCATTTCAATTCAAGTAATTATATTTTAAACGGTAGTTTTAAATACTATTAAATAAAACCAGCCGTTTTCAAAATAATTTTCCGTTTCAAATCATAATTATACCATTCAAAACAGCTGCATTAAAAATCCATTTTAATGCAATTAATTATATTTTAAACGGTAGTTTTAAATACAATTAAATAAAACCAGCCGTTTTCAAAATAACTTTCCGTTTCGAATCATAATTATACCATTCAAAACAGCCACACAATAAATTTCCATTTATACAATTAATTATGTTTGAAATGGTAGTTTTAAATACAATTAAATAAAACCTTCCATTTTCAACATAAAAAAAATCTGATTCGAATCATAATTCTGGCACAGCAAATCAACCCCGTTGACATCAATCTTCAGCTTTACATTTTCAAAAAAAATAAAGCCTAAAACTATTGAATTACAACGAAAAAAAAAATTGCCACAAACGGCTTACATATTAATCGAATAAAAATTTGCCACAAACGGCTTACATATTAATCGAATAAAAATTTGCCACAAATGGCTTACATATTAATCGAATAATATAACCAAAGAACCATACAATTAACGATCATACCATGCAATCCCATTCATCAAACATGAATATAAAATATGCATATCAATAATCAAATCAAAATAATAGTGCCTACTCATTGACATACATAATCAATACAAACATATTATTTTAAAATTCATTGTTTTATTGAAAACCTTGGCTCTGATACCAATTGTTGGCTTGAAAAAACAAAAATCAACAATTTGTTTTTCATAAAATTAAGGATTTTGCGGAACATTGAGTTTCAAAAACGTTTTTAGAAAACTCAAGAATCCAAAATCTATAAAACAATGAAATAAAAATAATATAAAGAAATAAAAATCATATTTTTACCTTCTGTATTGATCTCTGTGGATTGCTCACCACCTTGTCTTCCTTGATATATCTCGAAACCAAGAAACAAGCGAGTGGGCACAATTATATAGAATTGTGCTCACTTACTTTTTGATTTCTTTCTAAAAAAAAATCAAATTAAATCAATGATTATAAGAGGTGAGTGTTTGATTTTGGTTATACAAAGAACAAAGACACAAATTCTTGTTATTTGTATTTGTTGAAAAAAAAAACTTTTTCTTTTCTCTTGTTTTTTCTCAAAAACATAAACAACAACCAAAAACCTAGATGTAGAAAAGAAACTTTTTCTTTTTATAGGCAAACAATTAGGGTTTTAATTAATCAATATTAATATTGACCCTAATCTTATTATAATTAAACTTTTGCCCCATATAATATAATTAATTCAAAATTAATTTATATTATATTTTGAAATAGAACTTGTAACTTTTAATAAATTAATTCATAATTAATTTATACCAAAGTCACTAAGAATTGGATTCAATACCTCTTATAAAATTAATTAAATAATTATTAATTCATAATTAATAATTAAATAATTTGAATAATCAATATTATTCAAATACCAAGTGAACACAAACTTTTGTTACTTATGTAACATGTGTAATTGGACGGTCCAATTACAATATTCTATATACATTTTTCTTATAGTAAAATGAGCTATCAAGGGGACCCGATGGACCTACAGTTTTGAGCTCCAATAATATTGGAATTATTAATTAAACTCTTTAATTAAATAATTCACTATTATTAATCTTAAAGTTACTCCACTAAAAACTTAAGATTGCACTCTCAAAATTGTAGATGTTTTTTATACAATCTGAAATTTTTCAGTGTCCATTTATTTAATCACTACATATGATTTGACCCTCCACAAATAGTTCATAATTAGAGCAAGGTCAAATGTCCGTTTTACCTCTCTAATTATTTCTTGATCCTTAAGTACCATTGATTCTCTAATGAACAATATATTCATAACAACTTATGAATTTATCTTTCTGTTTACATATAAACAGAAAGTTGAGCGCTCTTATTGTTCAAGACCTGAATCAACCCTTAAGGGAACTACTTTTCTACTTCTCGCAAGAAGGAGTGGATTTCACTATTGTATAGAATGTTCCCAGCTACTTATTAAATCATATCCCCAAAGTACGAAGTTATTGGTCGGGTATCTACACCGATCTCACCCATGTAAATCAAAGGAAATAACTTAACAAGCAGGAGTTCATAATACACTCAGAATTAAGATCAATTCATATATGATCATCTGGTTGATAAATATAAATCTCTAAGGTTAACGGATATTATTTAGAGACTTATATTTATCGTGGTCCAGTCCTATATAATCTTTATTATATAAGGTGCCTCCATTTCCATGTCACCACATGAATAGTCTTGGATAAGACTATCGTATCAAATACGAAAGGGACCGCAGCTGTAGATTTACCACAAATGAAGTACCCAACTTCGTTTGTTTTCTACGGACTCTTTAAATTACTTATCTCAAACTAAATCCACTTGTATATAACACTTATATACTTAGTTTGAAATTACATCAGTAATCAAGGATGTTTCTCATGATATATACAATTTTTGCAAAATATATAAATTGAATGAAATGAATATTTTATTAAAATTTATAAAACCGTTTACAATATTACAAGCTCTTAGGGCAGAAACCCTAACACTTCACGTATATAAGTCCTAGAGAGTAGTCTAGCACGTGAATGGTAAATGTCTGGGGAGTCATAGAGTCACCCAGCATGTGTATGACCAGATGTTATCTTTTGCTCTACGTGTGTATTGGGTATCTCCACCACGTATAACCAGATTTTTTTAGATACTAATTGATGCAAATTTTTATATTATAGATGTTTATAGTTTTATTATGAGACTGGGGGCCACATATATATAAGAGCCATAAGTCTGTGGATATGAGTCCGATGGAGGCTTAAACTATGATGGTCAAACCGGAGAAGCCTATGCAGTATTTGAAAGAGATTTTAGAAAAGTTTTGATCAGATAAGCTTGTGTTTTATAAATCAAATTCTAATAATTTTTTTATTATTTCTAGAGAAGTTTTATATAGATAATAATTTCATAATATATTTTATTAAAGATATAATGATGATTCACACAAATGTTACAGTTTCATTAGGATATGATAATTATTTATTATTACAAGTAATATGCTACAGTTTATTTAGAAAAGTTATATCCATTTACTAGACGTTAGTGCTTACTTTTTTATAAAACCCAATTGTTTTAGGTATCCGCCGTAGATTCGTACAGATTATTACATATCGTGAGAAGGGTTACATGGTGATGACAAAAATAATTCTCATGTTAATGGACAAATTGAAAAAATATTAATATTTTTTATTTTAGATTTTTTAATTATTTTAAATTATATAATCTGCTAATAAGTGGCACTCATATGTTTGTTCAAACTTTTTTATACTTATTTTGTACTGAATTGATGGCTTTGCCATTCCTAGTTAATGATTAAATATTGACTCTTAACATTTAAGTTGATGGTAGGGGCTTTTTTGACTCCTTGTATAAACTACAAGGGGATCCTTAGCTATTTTCTAAAGTCAAAGCCTTTTTTGGCCATTATACCAAAGTACATTAGGGAAATTAGATTTATACCTAAATTAAGTATATATAAAGAGAGAACAATAAACATAAAAAAGATAAAAGATAATAAAAAAAAAAAAAAAAAGTTTTTACACTGATCAATCTTACCTTATACCCTATAAGGATAAGACGTATTTTGGGGAGGGGAGGTTCCCAAACAGCGGTAGGATAATGAAAGAGAAAGTATAAGAATGGTTTAAGTTGAGCAAACTTTTATAGTGGTTATGGCGATAGGGGAGGTTCACGAAAAGATCTCGTATATATGTTGTACAATGTCAAGTAGAGAGACCAGAGAGAAAGAGAGAGAAATTCTATTAATATTTGCTTATTCGGTATGAAGGAATGAGAGATCGGTGGTGTTTATGGAAATGTGAAGGGTGGGAGTTAATGGAAAGGAGGAATAGATAGTTGAGGTAGTGGACCTGTTGATGGTGGTGGGGTACAAACGCAATGACCCTGTTTCTCTCAAAAGGAAAATATCATAATCAAATAGTTCCTACTATTTGTGTTGTCAATATAGATTGGAGTCCGGGATATTACAGGAAGGAATAATGTTAGATTTTACAATTTTTTATTTTTTCTTATCAATTAAAATAGTATGTGTGTGAGTTATCAACATCAAATTAATTATCAAATCATTTCATTATTTATAAAATATTGATAACTCATTTTTCATATCATTTTGGCATAGATTTGGACAAAAAAAAATTGAAAAACCTTATATTACTTTATAGTTATATAATATATAGTTTGGATATTTACTTTTATCAACGAAAAACAATTATTTTGTACAAGCAGCTAAATATCAGACTAGGCCCAATGATGAAATCTGTTACATTAGTCTAGCCTAACAACCAACATTGCCACCACCTCCATGACTTGGTGGTCTCCTTGCATTTTACGTTTGTAAGTAAACATCATCAATTATTATTTTTTAATATAAATTGGGATTTTATAAAAATATTTAATAGGGTGGACTTACAAAAAAGGCATATATTAAGTTTTAGAGGGGTGCAAAAATCCATTCTCAAGTTCGAAACTATTAAAGATTCAATCAAATTGTCTGGCTCAATTTAGGCCCCAATGTCATATAAATTATAAGGCCTAATTATTGGTCTCACGATATGGAATATCCCAAGATTGCTTTAGTATCTGCATGCCACATGCACTTCTCAAATTTTTAATTTATTAAATAAACTATACAACTCTACAAACTCCTTTTATAAATAAAAAAAAAAAAAAAAAAAAAAAAAAAAAAAAAAAACCCCCGCAAACTCCTGCTTTCAAAAACAAAAAATTCCACAAGCTCGTCTAAACTGCAATTTACAAAGCAAAAGTGAAGAGTTGCATCCAAAAGTGGGACCTGGCTAGCAACAAACAATCAAAACATGATTAATCATCACACACCACTGCTAACATCCCAGTCCTCTCACCCATAACACACCCTACCAGCCCCACATGTGCTTCTGCTTCTGCTTCTACTTATTTTTTACTAGAGTACAATCAATACAATTCATTACTTTAAAATATTATAAAAAGTTTAAACCTCATATGAAAAGATGTTTTTTCTATTTATGGAAATATCTTAATGGTGGTCGACTTGATTCTATATGGGGAAATGGAGAGAGACAGAGCCAACTGAACTGAGATAATGACAGCAAATAGGGTAAACTTGAGATAATGTGTGGCCTTATAGTGAATAAAAATTGATATTACTTTGATATTTTTTTTTTTTCAAAACAAAAATATTAATATTTGATGTGATTAAATTAAGGGATATTATGAAAAACCCCCCTAAAAAGCAAAATAATCGAAATTTACCCCCCATTTTCATTTTATTAGGTGAACCACCCCCTACTGTTAACTTTCCGTCCAAAATGTTAGCATTTTCCATCCGAAATAGTGAAATGACCAAAATACTCTTACCATATCCTATAAAATTCCTCTTATACCCTTCAAACTTATGAAATGACTAAAATGTCCTTTAAATTATTAATTAATTAAAATATTAAATAAAAAATAAAAGATTAAAAAAAAATGTTAATCACACAAAATCCCTCTCTCTCCACTCTCTCTTCTTCTTCTTCTGCTTCTGCGCTTCTTCTTCTGCTTCTTCTTCTTTTGCTCATCTTCTTCTTCTTCTTCTTCTGCTCGTCTTCTTCTTCTTCTGCTTCTGCGCTTCTTCTTCTGCTCTTCTTCTTCTTTTTCTTCTTCTTTTGATCATCATCTTCTTCTTCTTCTTCTTCTGCTCATCTTCTTCTTCTTCTGCTCGTCTTCTTCTTCTTCTGCTCTTCTTCTTCTTCTTCTTCTTCTTCTACTTCTCTGGGTTCGAATCGAACCCAGATCTGGGTTCGAAGGAGCCCAAATCTGGGTTCCAATACGAACCTAGATTTGGGTTCCAATACGAACCCAGTTCTGGGTTCCAACGAACCCAGTTCTGAGTTCGTATTGGAACCCAGTTTCTGGGTTCCAATTCGAACCCAGATCTGGGTTCCTTCGAACCCAGTTTCTGGATTCGAATTGGTTGGTTGATTGTGGTTTTTTTTTTTTTTTTGAGTTATTTTTGGTTGTTGAATTTTGATGTTTTTAGTTTGTTTTGGTATTTTGGGATTGTTGTTTGTGATGTTAGTTCTATCAGTTTTTGGGATTGTTGTTGTTTGGTTAGGTTGAATTGGTTAATTAGGATGATGATAAGATTTTTTTTTATTTTAATTTTTTTAAAAATTTTTTATAATTTTTTTCATTTTAAAATTTTAATTATTTTATTAAATTACCATTTTACCCTTGAATATTAACGTCGGTTGGTTTTTTTAAACAGCAGGGGGCGGTTTGCCTAATAAAATAAAAATGGGGGGTAAATTTCGATTATTTTGCTTTTCAGGGGGATTTTTCATTATAACCCTTAAATTAATTATTAATATTTTTTTTTTTATGAAGGGCATTTGAAATTATGAGATTTTTTTATTGAAATGATAAGACTTAACGGTCTAATTTAATTTTCAAGTCTTAAAATCTAAATTAATATATGAATTACGGCAAATAAAAGGGGAGAAAGCAAATTAACATGAAACTAAGAGATATTGGGTGAGACTAAACTCCTGCCATCTGTAGTCACATCGGTCAATGTGTACTCTTTCAACTGAGCTTTCGTCATGGGGTTGTGAGAATTGTGACCCAACTTTTTAGTTTTTGACAAACCATTTGCTGGCCTTTATTCCTTTTCCTGTCCTACGTTTTGTATAGCCCCATCCCTCACTGCCCCACTTACCTTCCCTTTTTGGCTATCGCTACAAAAGTGTGATGAGGAGCATAAACAGTACAAAATTCAACACCCCTGGATTTTGTTTGGAGTGAAATTATATCTATACTCTTTCCACTAACTCACCTCCACTTTTTTCCACATGTGATCCTTTGGACAAAAAAAAAGTAAAATGAAAGAAAAAAAAAGGTGCGATTGGTGGCACTCTGTGGTGCCACTCTCTTTCCCATCCAAATATTACACAATTTGAAAACATAACAAGCGGACATCATCAACAAAAAGTACCCATCAATAAATTGAATGGGCACTCTTCCCAACCAACTTTTCAATGTGTCATGACTTATGACAATTTGATAAATGCATTCTCCAATTTAATTTTAAAGTAATTCTCAAAAAAAAAAAAAAGTAAGTAATCGGAGAAAACATAAAAACTATGTACAGAAAAATACATGGGATCTACAGACCAGATTTCCAACAATTTAACAGCAATGCATCGTTTACTTTTTGCTGAAGCCTGTAAAAGTATTGTGATATATATCTTAATCTGAGATTTTGTGTAGACCTTTAAAAGGATTGTGATATATAGATATTATCACTAATTTATGGTGAAATTTATACTAATTTATTTGTAATTTATGGTAAAATCTTCTCTCATATATATATATACGTATATATATACATATACGCTTGTGTTTATATATATATACATCATGAATCATGATACTGAGTTTTCAAGTGAAGATGGAGGAGTGTTGGGTCAAATTCCAGTCTGTTTTTGGGTGGTTGCATTTCAGTCTAAAGAGGTACGGTCATGCTTGTGGACCTGTGGTGGCTTAGTGGGTCATTAAATCGCGTGGTGGTGAGTCACGTCATAGGCTGATTTGTGTAGGTCTAGGTCTGCAGCTTCCTCGTTGAAATAAAAGAATCACGTATAAATTGAAAGTGTTGATTTGAGGGATGCATCACTAATAAATATTGATATCAAACCGTATTTACTGTCAGATCATCTTCAACGTGACATCATAGCGCCGTAAAGCACCCGTTGTAGTGTTAAAATCACTTCTAACCCCCTCTCAAACGTATGATACCAATTTTACCAAATTTTTTAACATTTTGATATAAACATCAATTTTTCTTACATTAAATTTTATTTCACTTCAATATATTTTATATCAAATTGATATAAATAATATCTTTTAAAAATATTTTATTAATTAACATAAATTCTTATTCTCAAATAATTACTCACAATATATAAAAAAATTATTAAATACTCACATTTTTTTTAATTTTGTATAAAGTATTATTCTCGTTATATTTCCAACTAATTTTTCAGTCATTTTATTGTTTTCAACTAATTTTTATCCATCTCATTTTTCCAACTAATTTTTTATCCTACTAGTTTCTTATTTTTAAATAATTACTCATAATATTTAAAAATTATTAATTACTCATATAAAATTTTTTAATTTATTATAAACTATTATTATCATTAATTTTCCAACTAATTTTTTAATCATTTCATTTTTTAGACTAATTTTTATCCAACTAATTTTTTATCCACCTAATTCTTTATCCATTCCATTTTTGCCACTAATTTTTTATCCAACTAATGGAGATGATCTTCCAAATTTCTAAATGATTGTTTAGAAGTATTTTTATCAAGTATTTTATTTTTAAGTTATGTTGTTGTTGGTGGTGAATTTTTTTTTTTTTTTGTTGTGTTTCTTCTTTTTTTATCATGTGTTTTTAATTTAAGGTAATGGTAATGTTAATGTTATTGCTTTTGATTACATTATTGAGTTTTTGCATTAAAAATACTACCATTTCCATCAAGTAAGTATTGAAATAATAAATTTTTATATATATTAAACAATTTAATTCATTTTACATTAATATATTATTTATAATATACATTAAAAATTTAAAAATATATTAAAAAATATTCAATATTATACTCATTTTAAAGATCTCAATGAAATATTTTTAATAGTATATATTTTTAATGGTATAATTTAATTTATATTGTTAATTATCAATTAAATTATAAAAATATATAAAATATGATAAAGGATACAAAAGGAATAAAATTGTTATAGTTATTATAAGGGGGGCATTGTTGGAATTAAAGAAAAGAAAAAGAGAGCACGTGGCTCCCAACAAAACATTTGGTGTGGTACAATATAACACCAAATTTGGTGTCTTACTTAAAACACCCAAATTTTTCTTGAAAAACATGAATGATATTCACGTTGGGGCTGATTTCAACACCAAAACTGATGCTTTTACACCATTTTTGGTGCTACGTTGGAGATGGTCCAACGTGAACACCATTTAAAACTTGGAAAAAAATTTTGGGCGCCAGCTACAATTGAACACCAGATTTGATGTTATA
This sequence comes from Nephelium lappaceum, assembly GCA_021234005.1. Lineage (NCBI taxonomy): Eukaryota > Viridiplantae > Streptophyta > Magnoliopsida > Sapindales > Sapindaceae > Nephelium > Nephelium lappaceum. The sequence continues at coordinate 6,097,995 of CM038000.1, read as the reverse complement.
CTGCATCAACAACAAATGTTTTGTGTTAAGCCGCGTGCCTTTTTTTTTTTTAATTCCAACAATGCTCCTTTTATAATAACTAAATAATTTTATTCCCTTTATATCCTTTACTATATTGAATTTATTTGCATAATTTGATTAATAATTAAAAATTACAATTAAAATATTATAAAAAATATATACGGTTGAAAATGTTTTATTGAGATCTTTAAAATGAGTATAATTTGAATACATTTTAATATATTTTTAAGTTTTTAGTATATGTTTAAATAATATATTAATATAAAATAAACTAAATTTTTCCTAAGATTATTTTTTCAAATTTTGTATTTTTATATTAGAAAAAAAATAATTATATATATTAGATTGTAAAAGAAAACTCCCACTTAATAGTCTTGCTTTCACTATTGAATTTAATTTACTTTTAATATCATCCATAGAGTAACGAATTCAACCTTAATTATTGATAAGTTGAATAAACACCCTTTTTAAGTTGTCATGCAAAATGTAGCATAAGCGTATTAGTCACGCAAAAAATTTCTTCCACTAACACCATAATTTTGTCCATGAATATGAAACCATTAACACATTTGTATTGTAGACAAAGGAAGTGCAATAGCACATGTCATGCCATGCTAAATACTGGTGATTGTGACCAACAATATAATCCACCATCAAATGTGTCTCCAGCAACCATTTGGCTAATGCACCAAAAAAAGCATTAATTTGCTCAAAAGCTAGGACGATGAAGAGGTTGCATACCGGCTTGTGAAGTATCTATTAAAACAAACTGTTGTATTATTTTTGTCTACATGATTTTTTTTTTATTTGAGATATTTTTTTTGTCTACATGATAATATAATTAATTATTGGGTGCATTATTAATATGTATCTAAATAAGTACATATTATACATATTTAATTTTTCTTTTAACTTAAACAAACTAAATCATTTAAGATTCAGAATTGTGAATTCAAATTAAAAAATAAATATAATCATTTATCGATTGTCCCATTGAACATAAATTCCTTTAAAGAAGGAAAAAAGGAACAATAATATAGATTTGAACCAATCCAACCTCTTCAGGATCACGTGCGTGGGCACTAGTATTGTGTATTTAAGTAAATACGTATTATTAAAAAAAAAAAAATTGTAAGCATTTTTCAAGTAGCAAACATTTTGTAATTATTACAGCTGTACTGGCCAATAGTGCCCATCCCATCAATCTCCACATGGCTGTCAAAATCTGTAGAACTGTTGTGCTTTAGATCTTTGCTCACGTTCGTGGCCTTTACATGGGGCTGCTTGTGACGCGGTTGGTGTCTCGACTGTTGTGCCAACACACACATTCTGCAGGTTGACAGAGCACCATTTAATTATGGGGGAACGGCACAACCAGCCCAGATGTGTTTTAACGTTACACGAACGCCGCTGATTAAAAAAGAATCCATATACGTATTATTTATGTTCCTCATATCACTTTTTATATAAGTTAATAGATAGAAGAAAAAGAAATAGAAATTAGATTTGCTTGTCGGTTCACCACCCACCATCTTCGTCTAGACTCAAACCACCCACCTCTTTTATTAAATGAAACTGACTCGTCACTTTCTTTTTTCTTCTTCTGCATTCCCTGTCTTATTTGTTTTGTCATAGCCTTTTTTATGAAAGCTTATGCCAATTACAAAACTAGAATTGGATTGTGTCCAATGAAAAATTTTATTAATCTTAATCAATGGTTGGACAAAATTAACAAGTTTCCTATAAAGAGAATATTCATCTAACTTTCAGAATAACTTGATTCACATTTAATTTAATAAAACCGAATCTTAGTGATAATAAACTAAATTCATAATATTTTAAAATCTATAATCAGATTCCCGCTCAAGAAAGACTTCATAATCATAGTGTACACTCTATCTATGTATTCCACAAAGATACTGATAGCTGTCAAACTAATTCCATTACACTGATTTACCAACTTCTATTTTCAAACAGAAATTATATATATATTTCAATATCTACCACTACTCTTAACAAAACAGGAGGAAAGTAGAAGGGCTAAAGCAAGTAAATAACCCAAAAATTAAATTGTAGTGGAATTGGTTTTAAATAAACTTTAAATTCTTATAATCTTTTTTTTTTAAAAGCTCAAGCCAATTACAAAACTAGAATTGGATTGTTTCCAATGGAAAATTTTATTAATCTCCATCAATGGTTAGACAAAATTTACAAATTTCCTATAAAAAAAATTTTCATCTAACTTTTAGAATAACTTGATTCACACGTAAAATTTTAACTCATGGAAATCCCAGTCCGATAACTTAGTATATTATTTACTTCCAAGTAGCTCGGAAATTTATTATTTATCGCGAGAAAAGGTATTTGCAAAATTGTAAATCAATTCACCTTACCACTGTTTCTCCAGGACCAAAAGTTGGAGCCCTACATATAACATCAGGTCTATCTAGGGGCAAAAGAATGAAATAAACCAAAAGAAAGAAAGGAGAGTATAAATCAACAAGGGAATAGACCATAATTTTTTAATTCTCTCAAAATATTTAAGTTCAAAGGTGATACAAACATAATTTAAACCTTTACTCCAAGACTAAGGTAAGCTAAGATGAATGTTCATTGCTTACAGAGCATCTTTTTATGAGAGACCACGAAAAAACTATTCATTGGAAAAAATAATTATACAAGAGGATAACAAAAAAAAAAAAGAATGGACTCCTAACAAACAGAGAAACAAAGAATATGCAATTCAACAGCCAGAGGCTGAAAAGGATCCTAAGAACCTCCAAAAAGGGAACAAAATAAAAGGTAAGACTGCAAAAATATATGGCTATCACTGCATCCCGATTTTGCTGGATGAAGAAAATGAAACATTCTTGAAAGCCAGGAAGTCTATTTCCCAAAACTGAGTTTTATCTCAAAGAAATGGAACTTCTACTTGGCAGTCTTATAATATCGTCTATTCCATTCTAACCAAACAACACGAAAAATGGGCAACACATCTCCATAATTATTGTAAAGGAGCATCTACATGCATAACTAGGTTTTCCCATCCTAAAATTTCTCAACAATTCTCACTCAATCACATGGTTAAGAAAAAGTCAAGTACTTAGCAAGCATGTTTGTGTTATATCATGAAGATAAACACAACACGATATCTTATAAAATGATGGCATCAGCCTTAATCCATACATGACATTAACTTCCAGTCTAGATGGGCAAAAATGAAGACACAGAAATTTAAAATAAGTAAGATGTTAGGCAATAATTTAGAAGAAAGAGATTTGCATAGCAAAAGCATTACAGGTAAAGGTCAATATCTTCAATATTGATTAAAGCACCATTCAAAGCCATCAAAGACTTCCTAGGTGGGATCATTCGCTGGTTTGAAATTATTTCATCTTTAATTGAATCATTGAGCTGCACAAATTCTACTGTTTAGTCAGAAATTCTAACAGCATAATTTAAATTACTTCTAATATCAACCTTTCCATGTTCAAACATAATCCTTGAATAATGAGCAAACAGATTTTTACCTTCATACGAGATAAAGAAGAAACTACACTTGGAAAATTTTGGTTGATTTCTTGCATTGGCTGAAGAGGGTTAGAGGCATGAACTATTCTCTGAGCTGTTTGATGTCCTAAATCTGTTAAAACAAAAGCATTAGACAAATTACAGTAGACTAAACTTGCCCCCCAAAAAAAACACTAAAGCTAAGCTTATGAGTACCCTTTAGTTCCCAGACATCCAGTGTGTCTGATATTGTGGAAGACAACAGATAATCTCTAAAAGCCATTATCTCAGATGTAAGCTGCGGTTTTCGTTCCTGCCAAGACGTAAGAACATCATTAGCACTATGGTAAAATTGGTACAAACTTTGCAATGCAGAAAACCATCTAAACCACAGTGGCATCATACAACCATGTTGTACTTTTAACGACTGTCATCATTACCAACAGACAACAACCATTCAGCGAGGTAGGGGCAATTACAATCAAGCATAAAAATTCTTTATCCCAACAATTTGAGTCACCTCCTAATCAATTCATTATTTGGCTGTCAGACATGGCACACTATCCTAGATTGGCTTCTCATAAATTCGGTCAGTGACAGTACATCTATCCTTGCATCAACACTCATGCATCTTATTATCTTCATTGAGTTTCCATCATGTCTTCTTGCATTGTCCAATAGGGCGGCAGCTGTAGAGTAAATTGTCCATACTTCAAAACTCTGTTCAGAAGCACCTACCTCTAGTTGCTTGATTCTCATAGAAAGGAAAGCCCAAAAATGGAGGAAGAAAAAATAAAGTGCTGTGGGATTCTACAGCCTAGCTGCTTTACGAATGACTTAAGAGGAAATTGACTGAATAACTTTTGAGGACGATAGAGAGGAGGATAAGCAGTCTTTGGGACAAAATCACCTTTTCTTTCATTAAGTTGAGAAACATTTGGCCTATTTAAATTTGTGGATTACTTTTGATTGTCCATATTTTCATAAATTCATGCACTATATTACTTCAATATCTTCTTTGCTTAAAGAATGATTCGAAGATATGTTGCCCAATTTTCTTCCAGATGCTCACATCAAGGATTTAATACTTTTTCCGCAACCAGCAAGGCACAGAATTTGAAGGATTGCAAAAGAATATAAATAATATCATCAAAAAAGCAATCCAAAAATAATTTAGGTAAATTCACAATATTTTACTCCCTTGAAAAGACCTTGAAGCATAATTATATTCCAACCTGGGCAGAATCTTAAAAGCCCTTGAAACATGATTATGAGAAATAGTAGCTTTCTGAAAGATGGTATATCTTCCTCAAAAGAACACAAATGTTTTTGCTAGAATGTATTTCGCTATAAACCTCCCCCTTTTTTTCTCTAATTGATCAAATTCTAGATACACGTGAGACAAGAACTGCATTTAAGCTGAAGTAGTACATGAGACAAGAAAACCACATTCAATGGTATGCATATGCATACACATCTGTATATACATAATACAACTAAAGCGTCGGAGTTACTACTCCAGGTTCAGCACCACTCAAACTGAAACAGAAAGAATAAACCCTTACTATGTACCAGCTGACATACATTCTTAATAAAAACATAGATAATTAGGGATTGGCTGCGTGATTAATGATGTCAAAGCTGTCATAAGTTGAACTGAAACAAGAAGACCTTTTTTAAAAGAAACAGAAAACCAACGCAACAACAAATTTAAGTATATTGATTTTCAAGGAAAACAAACCAGAATTGTAGAAAATATGAATCCTCTAACTTCTTGGCTAAGATCTTCAGTCCAAGGATCTTCCAGAGTGACACCTGCAACAAACCTCACAATTAAGGTGGGAAAAGGTTCTCACTAAAATGACGTTAATGAAAACACATGCAACCAAGATCAATTATATCATCATAGTAGCAAGCAACATTTTTTTTTCCCTCTTTTGTGATTGGAAACAAGAATTATATTGATCTTACTACAAACAAAAGACAGGTGAACCAAAACCTGGCGAGCCAAGAACAATTCTATAAGCAAGACATTTTTTGTATATATGAAATTCTACTTAGATAAAAATAAATAAATAAATAAATAAGATAAATAAAAAAAATCTGTTGTTACCCAAAAAGTCAATGATCAATCAGCAGCAAATCTTTTCAATAGTAATTGATTCAAAACAACAGAATTCGAGAAATTCCAATAACCATTTCAAGGATGATTCAAAATATACACAGTACTACTCTTAAAGGTCAGAAGCACTGACTTGTGTGTGTAAGCGCACATGTGTCTGTGTCTCCATATGTGGGGAAAGTAACTAATGTTCTGTTCAGATATTCATGCACTCAGCTGAGAGAAACATAATGCATCCAACACGACAACATAAAAGATATAAATCAGTGCCACCTAGCCTCAAATGAATTGACTTTCCCTTTTTAAGCTTCTGCTTATTTCAGGATAAACGATAGTGCATAAATCATGCATTCTAACCTTTTTTTATAATACTGTCATCCATAGCCTTATATTCCATATTCTTCAAAGCAAGCTCAACACCATAGCCACCCAAGTTTATGTAATCTGTTGCCCCAACAGCACCACAATGGCCAACTTTTGCTTCACAACCTGAGGGTAATACTGGTCTAACAACAAACTTAACTTTTCCCTGGAATTTGTAGAAACATTTTAGCAGCAATCCCCAGGAAAAAAAAAATCATAGCAAATGAATCATACCAAATTAAATAAACAAACGTGATTTACAAGTTTCTTGAATCATCCAAGAACTATCCATTTGTCTATAATTTACATTGCTAAAACATTCAAAGCTATTTAATTTTAGGGGGCCCAAGATATTGGTAGTGCTAGCTACTATAGAACTAGACTGACAGTGGAAATATTGGATTATAGCCTTTTTAACTACAATGTCCCAAGTCATAGGATAATAGCTTTTACACTTCAGGTTCTTTTGGTTTTTTACTTCTTTTTTTTCTATTTGGTAGGGATGTGGTTGGGGATGGTTGGCTAGGCATAGACAGATAGTTTTCAACAATTTTTTTAGCTGTTCTTAGCATGGTTATTGGAGATCCTTTCCATTGGATCCTAAGTTCCCTTTGTGGACTTCTGCTTCACTTGTTTTCTTGGAACAATATTTTCTTTTTCTTATCAAAACAAGACTCTGACAAAAATTCCCAGACAGCTCAAACGCAGTAGAGTCAAAAAGTCATAAATTATGCTAGAGTAATAGGGTTTCCTGTCTGTTGAATACTACTGCCCTTCCACACAACAAAAGTGCACGTCAGATTTTGATGCTAAACTTGTATGTCCAAACAATAAAGCAAGAGAAGCAAAACATAAAATTCAATTAAGCTTATAAATTAAGCCAATAAGGAAATTTGTCACAGAACAAGTAACGACCTCTTTGGCAGCTTGAACTAAATTGGCATGAAATTCCTTAAAGCAATCAGTTCCAAGAGCTCCATAAAGAATAGCAACTGGACTTGCAATATTTGAATCAAAGTGGATGCGGTCAAAAATCAAATAATTCAGGCTGCTGAAATGAGTCTTCAGCACTGGCTTCCAAGAATTAACAAAAATAAAGTTAGCGCATGCTGAATATATTACATATATGATGATTAGAAATTGATAGAGCAGTTATTACCGTTCAGTAGGGCCGCCAAGCCACATTAACAGTTCAGCAACATCAAAGAACAGTGCTCCACCGGTATCGACCCAACAACATTTTCCAGCAGGGGCCTTTGGATTTACACCAACAAGCAAGGGATCAGACTTTTTGGCTTCCAAATTTTCGTTTGCTTCTAAGGTTTCCTTGACTTCGAGGTTTGAGTTACTATCATCAACCGGAGGAAAAGAAGAAAGAGACTCCTCTACTAACTGACGGTAAAGAACCAATCTCGGGGATGCTGATCTTAATGTCAGGGAGAATTGAAAAAGTGATGCCAATTGGTCAGTTAAGAGAGAGCTAACATGTTTCAAAATTATTTTAGTGCATCCTTTGGCTGTAGAAGAATCAAGATCGTCCTTCTTAGCATGATGCCAGACTTCAATGAACTCCCAAAAGAGGTCTTTCCGTTCTTTAGATAGTAATTCACTGTACCAAAATTAATAAAATTGTTTGTTCATTCTATTACAAAATTCAGTGTTCCAGAAAATAAGAATTAAAAGAAAAAAGTTAAAATAGGCTTGGACAGTTGTGTTTCAAGTATAATTTTCAAATACGTATAAAGTCCATAAAATAGTTGAAACCAAGAATTTGTATAAAATCAAGGTATAATAACTGATAGTTACTCAAAGTATCAAGAAAGTTTCTGACTAAGAAAATCATTCCAGACAACGCAACAAACAACAAAGATAACAAGTAAGGATGCTACTATTTATTTCTTTTTCCATAAAAACTTCATCCACAAATAAAAAGTTGCACAAAATGCTACGCGGTTTTCTCAAACAGAAACCAAAACTGACTTCCAACCACAAACTCACATCAACCCTCACAGAACAATTTGGCAGTGTTTTCCTATAAGAAACTGAACTTTTATCGATAAGTGAATAAAAGAGGAGTTACAAACGCAAACTAGAGGTCCACAAAGACAACTCTTCTCAGAGGTTCAAAAACCTCCACAGAACAATTAAAATCCTTGTGAAAATTCTGTCCAGCAGCATAGATTACCCAACCAAAAGTACTTAATGGAACCCAGAAAAGACAAATGGTTCCGATAACCCCTTCCAAATAGAGATGGATAAAGAAGAATGAAACATGTTGAAACTCCCTTATGATGGATATCCAAAGTGAAGTCAATAGTCATGTTTTATTGAATCCTTTTTCCTGATCTTCAAAGATGCAGGCATTCTTCTATTGCCAAATCATCTACATAAAAGCTAGTACAATGCATCTCCATAACGTTTTCTGCTTTTCCTACCCACAACACAAAATTATTCTCAACAAGTAAAGAACTTCAAGATTCCAGTACAATCCACAAGATTTTGGCTTCTTCGCATAGCATAGCCAGTAAGTTAAAGAAAATGACAATGTAGTATCGAATGGTTAAGCATCTCACCGCTATTCTAACAAATAATACCCCAAGATTGTGATAATGTTGTCTAAGGGTTTCTATTTTGGATTACAGCTCCAGTTTAAACCTTGCCTTGTTGCAGTTGCCCGGCATAAAATTGGACTTTGGATTGAAACTTTAGCCAAATAACTTTACATTGTTTAAAACACTCATAGGTCTTCCATCTACCAACCACACACAAATATGATTTGAATTTATAACTATCCGTTGGATTAAATTCTAACTTTCTCCATCTCATTAAAGTTAACATGATCTATCGAGCCACAAGGAACTCTCCCTTTCAAATTTTCTTGAAATTATAATTCCTAACTTAAAGTCAAAGACAATGGGAAAATACGATCATAGCCTTGATAGGTATATTCTAAGAGGAGCACAACATGTAGAAATGGGGCAAAGGCCACCAAAAGATGAATCCCCAATCCACTAATTTTTCCTTTTTAATTCTTAATAGGAAATAAAATATAATATATTGCAAAGAAAATCAGACAATATACAAGAAAGAAAGTGAATTAAAAAATCATCCACCATCAAAACAAAAGACCTCCAATAACTGTAACAAAAGTTTTCATGACTTTCCATAACTAAAGTCATGTGACGGAAAAAGGGAAGGCAAAACTGCTTTTTAAATCCCACCCATTAGATTGAAGACCAGTGTTAGCAACTGAACCCCAGGATTTAGGCTTATGTTAGATAAAACTCTTATGACATTTCAGATACAACTAAACTTACAATATTCATCCCTAATATTATAACCACCCATATCGAAGGCTTGTGCATGATATATATATATATATATATATATATATGTTAACAGAAGAAATGAAAAAAACTGACCCAAATGACAAATTAAGCTGCTGCAGAATTGTGTGCTCTATTCACAGTCCATTAAGGATTTTTCAAAGCAAGTGCCGAGTAGTTAACTAACTCCGGGTTCTGATAATTGTCAAAGCATTCAATACAAGTATAAGAAGATGCATTGTCGGAACTTCTCAAGAACCCTATATTTGAAAAACCTATAAAATGTTCTTCTCGAATACTTTTTCTTTCACATCTCTACTACAATTCACGATAACAAACATCTTCCTTTCAAATAAAGCACAGAAACAAATAAGCAACAAACAAAAATGAATATACAATAAAAGCAGGGTTAGACATACCCAACTTCGAGAAGCAAAGGAGCGCCGGACGACTCGGCCAGAATAGCGACCTGAACGTTCTTGGGTCTGCGATGATTCTCTGCAGAAAGCCCAGCAATGCACGCACAGAAGACAACCAACAAAACGCAAAACCCAGATCTAATACCACTCTCCATTTTGCGAAGCCAGATTATCAGGCTTCCAGGAGTTGATGAAGGAGTCGATGATCACTTCACACTCACTGCCGTAGACCAAGACTTTTTGTGCCCAAACATAAAACAAGAGTCTCTGACCCATGCAAAGAAAGAGACATTCAAAAATGGTTGAGCACCATGGAGTGAAAATTAGAGCTGGAGTACTGGTTTCGATCTAGTGTGTCAGGGACTAGCTAGTTGGTTCATGTCAATGAACACGTGGAGGGCTGGTAGTTGCCGTATGTGATGATCAATCCTGTTTTGATTGTTTGTTGTTAGTAACACTTCGCTTTTGCTTTGTAAATTGTAGTTTTTTGAAAGTTGTGTTGTAAGTTTTGGTGGATGACGCCACCATTAAGTACTTGCTTATTATTTAGATGGTGAATAACAAAATGAAAATGCAAAACAATAATAAAATCAGAAGTACACGTGACATGCAATAGTAAATCAATCTTGGGGGATGCCATATCATGACTACTAATTTGGTCTTCTAATTTATACGATAGGACACTTCAGTTAAAGACTATCAAGCCCCAATTGAGCCTAAACAATTTGATTGGGTCTTTAATTGTTTCAAACTTCAATATGGAACCCTATAAAACCGTGTATCAACCCTTTTTGTAAGTCCACCCTATTAAATATTTATATAAAAAAAAAAAAATTGATGATGTTTATTTACAAACATAAAATGCAAGGAGACCATCAAGTCACGGAGGTGTTGGCTGTTAGGTTAGACTGATGTCATCATTGGGCCTATTTTGATATTGAGCTGTCTTAAGCAGTGTTCGAAAACTTGCTACTCGCTACTCGACCGGCGAGGCAGCGAGCAGCGAGTACTCGGCAACTCGGAGAGTACTCGGCGAGTACTCGGTTTGACCATTGGTCAACGGTCAAACCGTTGACCGATGGTCAAACCAGGTCAACCCTGTAAAAAATCAAATTAAAAATTTTCTATATAATCAAAATACAATCATATGACCACAAAACACCATCAAACCTATCTCATACAATCTTCAAAATCACTTTAATATAATTACATAATTACAAATACTAGATATGTAACACCCCTGATTTTATACGCATGAATATTACTGTTATTATCCTTATTATATTATTATTATGATTAATTAAAATTGATAAATAAACGTAGATTAAGTGAGTATATATAGATTGTAAGCCCTAAGTCTATTTTTGGTTTCCCAATAATAATCTCTGAGTGATATTTTGGGACCCTAAATGATTAAGGAAAGTATCTGAAGAATGTAGTAAGCTTTTAGATATTGATTGAACCCAATTGGAGGATAAATAGGAGGGTAAAATGGCGAATGACCCTATGAGATTATTAAAGTGATAAAGGATTAAATTGAGTATAAGTTTTAATATTTGTGGTCAAACTAGAATTGAGTTAAAAGTTAAGGGAGGAGACCGATATTTTCTTAGGACGTGACCGTCATTTTTAATATTGATTGGGGAGGAAAATAGAAGCTAAAAAATTGTTTGACTCACAAAATTGATATTGAGTCGGTCGCCGAGAAGAAGAAAGAAGAAGAGAAGAAAAGAAAGAAGAAGAAGAAGAAGAAGCTGCCGACCAGCCACCATCGACCGAAGATGATGACAAACGGTGACCTTGGCTGTGACGGCGACGGCGACGGACAAGGTAGAGACCGACGGCAGCGACGAGCAGCAAGTGAGCGACGAGCAGCGAGCGAGCGACGAGCAGCGACGAGCGACGACAGTGACGAAGCACTGAAGCAGAACGGCAGAACAGAAGAGGAACTGAGGAAGAATGAAGAGAAGAACTGCCGAGTTGGAACAGTGCCGAGTTGAACCGAGTTGCGCCGAGTTGGGCCGAGTTACACCAAGTTGGGCCGAGTTAAGGCCGAGTTGGGCCGATTTTTGACCCGGGCCGATTTGTGCTGCCGATCCGACGATTCTCGGATCGGAAGCAGGTCGAGCGGCGAGTCCTCGACGAGAACTCGGCCAACTCGACCAAGTTTTTATTCCATGGTCTTAAGTTACTGGCATTTTCTAATTACTGGGCTTGAATTTTGCCTCTGCAATAAGCAACAACACGTCCACATCCAAAATAGTTGTTTTTTTATGGATAAAAATAAACATCTCGACTATATATTATGTAACTACAAAGTAATATAAGAATTTTTCAAATTTTTTTTATTCAAATTTATGCCAAAATGATAAGAAAAATGAGTTATCAACATTTTATAAATTATAAAATAATTTGATAATTAATTTAATATTAATAACTCATATACTATGTTATTTAATAAAAAAAATTTAAAAAATATAACATTATTCCTTCTTATAATATCTCGGACTCCGATCTATTGTTCCCTTGTTATATAACATCTTATATATACTCCAGTCTGTTGTTCTCTCGTTATATAAGTACAACTTATATTTGTGTGCGTGTGTATATATATATATATATATATATTATGTTTATTGTTCTCTAGTTATATATACTTAATTTAAGAGTGATCTGTGTACGAACTTTTTTTTTCCTTTTTTTTATGTTTATAGTTTTCTTTTTTATGTACAGCTTGGAGGGAATTTACTAAGGAAATTGTTAAAACTTAAAACACCTGAGCAATATGGAAAACTCACATTTCCAATCTCATTGAAGCAGGTAGTACTCTTCTAATCAAATTTGTCAAAAGCTGACTTGAATCTGTTTTTTGTGATACAACAAAAGCGTTTTCTCATTGTTGGTGCTGTCAATCGCTCTCCTGTTCACCTCTCTCTACCCACAAAAGGGATTCTGCTCTCCGTGACATCTATTATTGTGATTTAATTGATGTGTTAGATTTTGAGGAATACTTGTTCGGTGTTGTGGTGAGATTGTTTTGAGGTGTAATTTAGATTTGTGTTTGTTGGTTCATGACATGTTTGCTAGAAAACTTGAAAAAAAAAAATTATTAGATGAATAATTAATAAGAGAATAGATTTAGGCCCGTTTTGATGGGTCCACTTTTAAGATTAGTAGGCCATTATTGGAACTATGTTTTGGGACTACTTTACTTTTGTGTATATTATGAAATAATAGCATTACTGCACCAAGTGGGTATCTTTTGTATTTCCTCCATTTGAGGAGTACCTCTACTCTAGTTTGTGTGTCAAGAACTTTTCTGAAGAAAACTTTTCTAGATGTGAATGGGGTAAACTTATGAAATCGTCTATGTTTTTTTTTTTTTTTTTTTTTTTTTTTTCGCGGTTGCTTTTTTCCTTTGAACCTTTAGTTAGACATTTGAATGCTCTCATACGTGTATTAAGTTATGTTTTCTTGAATTTAGTCAAGCAATTGCCATTTTTCTGAACTGTTATTATGTATGCTAATTAGTAGATCTTTTGAATGGAGCATCAGAATGCTCTTGGGACTGTCTGAAGCTTATACTGCCATGGAAAACAGTTTGACTTAAAAATTCTAGCTGGAAAGAGAGCCAATGTCGAGTTGGTAGCATTGTAGTGTCTTGTTTTAAGCATTTCGTTTTAGGATGAATCGTTGGTTATACAATTTAAGTTGAAAAAGAGTTAGATAGTACTTGTTCTTTTCACAGAGTATTTTCTTTTTTTTCCTTGGTGAATTCTCTTGGTTTTTTTAAGTGATGATTCATCTAGACAAACATATTGAGTTATCTGAAGAATTGTGAATTAATAGTATGAGGAACAAGAATAGTGGGTATAACGCCATGCATGTTTGATATGTATTTTGTGTTGTGAAGCATTGGTGGTTCGAATTGGTATTGTACATCAGTAGTTAGGGTGAGATTTGAATGTTTATGTTGCTACTTTGATTTTGTAGTTTCAAATTAGTTTTGTTGAACTACTGTTACTTGTTGCTGCATAATCTTTTTTGATATGGTTTCTGTAGTTTTTCTTTGCTACACTAAATCAGTGAATTAACCCAATTATAATTTGCTATGTTATTTGTTGGGTGGAACTGATATTTCTTTGTTTTTCCATGAAATAACGTTTTAATGCTTTGCGCAAGTATCATTTCAATTGATTTCCCTTGTTTATTGTTAAAACAGTTTGTCTTACTGTAGTCATTGTGTGTGTTAAATTTTGTGTCGGCTTTCTTAAAATGCTGAGAAATTGATGCTATTATTTGCTCATCTTTTGTTTCTTTTCTTTTTTTCTTTTTTTTTTTCTTACTTGTTTGGGCTGTGTTGATGGTAGGATGCTTCTTACCATGTTCTCAAAGAAGACGCCTCCCCCTGCATCTTTGGCTCCATCGAGAAGCAGAGGTGGTCATATGCATGTGCCAAACAAAATTAAAACAAGTGTGATTGTTATCTTGTTGAGTTTAATGAGTTATTGACTGCCGATTTTCAATCGATTGACTAAAGGATTAAATATATATTGAGAAAGAATTAATATTTAGAATTGCTAAATTAGATGAATTGTATTCTTTGCTGTTTGAAGAATGTATGACCAATTTTGAGTACTTGTGATGATTATAATCAATTAAAGAGGAAAATGTTCTGTTTTTGGGATAGGTTGAAAAATTTATTTGAATGGCGATTGTATAGCTTGATGTGATTTATGTTGCCGTAACTGAATTGATTATTTGCATGATCGTTTGGTGATTATTGAACTAGTTTTGATATACTAGTTAGAATGTCCCCAGCAAATCGATTTCCACCTGCTAGCAGTAACCAAAGTTGTGTTGAGATATTGGTTTGCATATAATCCTAGCATCTGTAACTTGGTGCAATTAATTAAACAAGATCATTCTACCTTCAGTCAATGACTCTGAGGTCCAATTTTTATAAAATTTTCAAAGTACCAACTTAATGCTGTTATTGGCTGAGTTTATGTTTTGGTCGGTATTACGAGACACGCTAGCTATAGGTAAATTTAATCTTAAAGATTCTTTTGTTATGACATGTTTTTGATTATGTGCAGTCCAATTTTTAGCTTACAGTGTCTCTACCTTACCTGCTTAGGCTATTCTAACCCCAACTACGAATATACCTGAGGCTCATGCACATGGAACTATTGAGGAACAGGCAAATGCTATCATTACGATCTTTTTTGGCTCAAGTCATAACTTAGTACTAATTTTCTTTTCTTTTTTTTTTTTTTTGGTTGTTTTTTCAGGCATTTTTTCATAACTTGGCACTCTTTTTCACGTCATTTTACAAGGCAAGTTTCTATTTTTCCATTGCTTGAACATATTTATGCAAAGTAGATTAGAATAAGGGACGATTATGATTGACAAAGTTTGTCTGCCGTGCATATTGTCATTTATCTTCTCATAGTACTAATATTAAATGTTCATCATAGAATGCTGTAGGATTGACCAGGACCACCTGACTGACTTCTATTTTATTTTTTTAATATTAAAATTATATTTATTTGTAAGTGGAGTACTCATCTAAACTGTTAATCCTTCATTTGTACAGAACATGACTGTTGACCGATATTTCATTTTAAAACTATAATCTTGATAGATATTTGTTTGTCCTTGAATGTATTGTTTCTTTCTTTTGCAATTCTGCATTTTCTATTTCTGATTGTGCTGGTTCCGTCGGTCAGATTTTCACATATTTCTTTAATTTTTTATTGGATATTCTTTCTGGTTCTGAACACAGTGTAGGATGCAATTACGTTCCATTAAGTTGCTTTGCATGAATCTTCGCAAGATAGGATATTGATAAGATACTTTTGTTGTATGGAGACATGGGCTTGGCTTTGCATCATTATAAGCTAGTATGTGTACACAAGTACAAATGCCGATGCATGATACAACTTCATCCTTGTGAATGTGTGAACTCTATTACCGAGGTTGTAAGTACGTAACTGAGTTGTTTTTCTGTGCAGCTTTATATCGAAGTGTTAGAATTGACACAAGAATATAAATACTTCGGAGATTCTTTTCATCTCTAATAGATTAGTCTTACTGTTCTTATTAATAGCATTCCTGTATGGGTGTGATTTGATTTTGCATGATTTGTTTCATTTAGGCAGCATATTCACACATTGAAGAGTTTCATGACTTCGGTTCCAAAGCCACTCAAATTTCTTCTTCCTCGTTATGGAACTCTTTTAATTTTTGCTATGAAAGGCTCAGTTGGTACCATTTTTTTTTTTTTCAGAAACTACTTGGTATGATTTTAACAGTGGACTGAGGTTAGGTTAGCAGACTAGTTTTATAAGTTTTCATAACTCTCTCTTCTCTATAGGTGGCTTCTCACATCATCATCATCTCGATGACATCTGGACAAAGCTCGTCACCATCATCACCATCAATTGGTCTTGTCTTTGTCCCATCTTTTTCGACTTGTTCTTTTTTTCATTTACTTTTCAACCAAACCCACATCTGTTAACAGTGTCCTCCAACCTCTCTCCATCACAAACTGTGACCGTCTGGTTTGTTTATTACAGTCAAAGAGTGACAATACTATGTTCTGCTTTGTTTGTTTTAAATTAATTTTTAAATAAATAAAACTAAAATTATTTATAATTATTTTTAAACAAAACTAGGTGGTCAACACAGCGATATGTTGATTATATGCTCTATGGAGAACACTCACACTTTAATGGATTTCACCAATCTCAATATAATGTAAGAAATAATCGTTCTTTTTAAGACTAACTGTATATTAATACGATCACGAACGTGTATATATAATGATTATGATCATAAATTAAAAGATAAAAATGATACTTAAATGAAGTAATTTATTATCCTATATCAATGGTATATATCATTCTAATTCTTAAAGTATAACTAGGAAAAATAAATGAATATAACATTACATCGGTGACACTAGATAATATTAAAGTTATAACAATCCTTGAGCAATACTCAATCTTTTGATTGACTATTGGGCGTTTATTCACATAATTAGCAAGGGGCATCTGCATTTAAGGAACATCGGTTCAACTTCTGTTGTCTAGTGGGTCCAACCCAACCGATGCGAAGACTCTCCATCAACAAAGACTTTAGCAAGTAGAATCTGACACATTTGGACTAGGCAGTACCAGTAAGTACCAGTTCATGACAAAATATTTAGAAGAGGTTAATAAAAAATATATATATATATATTTTGAAGAGGCCACCAACCATTTAATCAACCTTTTAACATGTGGGACAAAATTTGAGAACAAGGCGCATCCACTTTCAGTTCAAATGGTCGGTGCATTTATTTTCTTAGGTTGCTTTTTCATTTTGTTTTCAACTCAAAATTTCATTCTCCATAGCATTCCTACGGTATCTTCCAGTGGGCCTCTCCAATTGACCTTTTCCTTAAAAAAAATAAAGAATAAGATCACATGCATATCCATCAATTACCTTTTGGTGCACTGGAAGCGCGCACACAGCCTATTCATAACCAAAGTTCGACACTCCATCTCACCCAATAAAATTGGAATGGTCCAATGAAAAAGTAATTTGAGATTTTTTTTTTTTTTTTGGCTTTTAAGTTAAAATTAATGGAATAAAATGTATGTGGAGATAGTAACATCAATTGTTATAAATATGGTTTGGAATATGTTTTTTAATATAAGGATAGGTTTTTCTATATTTTTTGATTTGTAATAAATAAGGTTTTGAAATATATTTTTTAATATAAGTATAGGTTTTTCTATATTTTATGATTTAATAGATAACGGTAGAGTAAAAAGTCCTATTATAAAAGTAAATAGAATGTGCACAATCATTTTATTAAAAGTTACAAGCAATTTATTAAGAGTAGATGTCATTATTTTATTAAGAGTGTACATGTGGTGATTTGGGATTTGTGTTAGTACCACAAAGATACATTGGCGAGTTCATGTATGACTATAGTTAATAACGGTTGGTTAACCACGCCACTTAATATAATCTATTTCTAATATAACAAAGCAATACCATACATAACAAACGCACCTATTTACTGGGTTAAGTTTAAATAAT
The DNA here is from genome assembly GCA_021234005.1 of Nephelium lappaceum. NCBI lineage: Eukaryota > Viridiplantae > Streptophyta > Magnoliopsida > Sapindales > Sapindaceae > Nephelium > Nephelium lappaceum. The sequence continues at coordinate 6,080,140 of CM038000.1, read as the reverse complement.
GCAAAGTACCAAATGGTAGAGTGACTAGGGCTGCTTAGAGTTTTTTAATTTTTTTTTTATATTATCTATATAAATATATATAATTAATAAAAATATATATAAATTTCTTTTATAAGGTTCATATTTTATTGCTTTTAATTTAATCTTCAAATTATGATGAAAATTAGTTATTATCATTATTATTTTTCATTTTAACTGGTAATATTTTTCAAATATGAGTCACAAAATAGTGTGTACTCTGCCACCAATTTTAGTCTTCTGGTTACGCATGAACATCATAAAGAAAGCATAAAAATGAAATGAATAGGCTTTAAAGTTGTTTCTCATCCAATTTATGTAATTGATTCAGTAAATAATCATTAATTCATTTAAAAAAAAATCATTAATTAATATTTTTGTCATGTCATGTAGAGTGAGTTCTGGGCAAAGACCTTTTTGTTTTTTTTTGATTTTAGCAAAGACTTTGAAATACAATTGTTCAACTTAATTATGTTGTAACTCTACTGTGAAACTTGGAGCTTTTAAATGTCTTGCTTTATACTAGCGATGATAATATTTTATCAATTTTACAGTTTATGCACTTTAATTACACATCTAATTTAAGTATAACAATTTAGATTGGCAAAAGTAGATGTGAGTGGTTGAATCAATTAAACTGTAGATCAAACTGAACAAAATCAACAATTGATTAATTTTTAAAAATTGAGCTAATCCAACGTATTCCTCAATGATCTATTTAATTTGATTTGGTTTACTTAGGGGTTGTTTGTTTTTTTGTCTAAAGACTGAACAGTGCTGCTGAAGACTGAAGACTGAATAGTGACTGAAACCTAAAATCTGAATGACATGTTTATTTTTTTTCCTTTACCTTTGAATGTATAGTAATCTTGTTTGTTTTTAAAATTAAAATTGTTTGAAAATTAACAATTTGACATTTATATCATTTTACTATCAGTTGTTTTGAAACTTTATTTAATATAATACAAACAATTATAATAAATTATTTAAAAAATACTTAAACACTTTTATGTATATATTAATAACATTTTTTATTCATAATTAAAATATAATTAATTATTATAGTAAAGTAATTTTTTAAAATTATATCTACAAAAATAAATTATTACAATAAAGTAAATTAAATTTATATATTTAAATAAAAATAAAAAAAATTCTTAAGTTAAAGAACTATAACAACAAAAGTTGAAATTGTAAAATTATATATATTTTAGTCATTGCAATATTTCATTGATTACATTTAAAATAAATCTGTATAATTTAAAATTAGAACTAATTTGAAATTATGTTATTTCTGAAATGATAGATTTGGAAGAATATATATAAAAAATCATTAAATGATTTGTTATTAAGTGAAAAGTTAAAAATTGCAGTTTTTTATATTCAGTGATTTTCGGGTAGTTTTAAGTGGTTTGATCATTAAAAAAACAAACAAAAATCACTTAAAATTTATAATTCAGACCCATTAAGTGAAAAGTGGTAAAAACAAACGAACCCCAACTTTCTTCAAGTTGTTTTCTATCTTTTTTTTCTTTCTAAAAAATTATAAAATAATTAAAAATTTATTAACATAAATTATTAGAGATCTGTCATAATCTATCCAAATTAAATATTATATATAATTCGGAATTCTACTCCCACACAAAGAGATGTCTTTTCTTACAATAAAAAGAAAAAACTTTTCATATATATAGATAAATAGATATGGTGAAATTTAAACTCCTATTATGGATATTAAAAAGTATGCACTAATTACTTATGAGTAGATGTGCTATTGAAGTCATTTTCTTCATTGAAACTCTGTTTAATGAAAACAAACCACAATGTTTTGAGGGATTAAAGCACGACATTGCCCATCTTCAACGCAGGCAGATTAACGGTTGTGATTCTATTACATCGATTGTAATAAACCATTTACCTTCTTCTTTGAAACAGCTCAATATAGAAAATTGTGAGAAGTTGCAGTATTTGGAGGATCACAAAGAGAATACTCGTACTTCTTTGTCTTCTTCTTCAATGATCCACATGCAGGGTATTGATAATAAAAGCATATTTCTTCTTGAGTAGTTGTCTATCTCCCATTGCTCATCTCTCATATGCATAATTTTGAAAAGGTCAGTTTTCTACATCACTCAAAAATCTTAAGGTTACAAATTGCTTGGAGCTTAGAATCTTATCACCAACGACCAATTGCTTGAGATGGTTGAGGTGCTCGAAATTGAAAATTTTCTTAACGACACATCTCTTGAACGTATAGAATTCAGATGTTGTGAAATTCTTAAATCTATACCGTGGGGCCTACAAAATCTTAGCCATCTGAATTTATTTAGGATAGTTGATTGCCCAAGTCTTATTTCCTTCCTGGAAGGAGGGCTTCCCAAAACTTAGTGCCCTACCCAATCACCTGCACAACATCAATTCACTTTAAACTTTATATATTAGAGGATGTCCAAGTATTACATCCTTTCCGCAAGAAGGTTTCTCCACGAATCTAACAAGTCTTTCCATTAAAGGTCTCAATATCAATTCCCATATAACAGGTGATGAACAATGCTTTCCTTCTACCATTTGCGGCTTGGTGTTGTCTTGTATGTCACAATGCCAAGTTGTTTTTATATATGTCAAATGTGTTTATCATCTTTTTAGACAATCCTCTACGAATGTCATGATAGTACTTTTTGATACAATATTGGATATCTATACGAAAAAGTTAATTTGTATGCGGAAATTGATGTGAATTATAGTTCATTATAATGCTGGTCACTTTGTTGATGTGTTTGTGTATTTATCAAATTCTAGATTATTGACATTTTGCCAATGGCAGTATCATTGGACCTGGAATTGAATTCTAAACTTGTCAAAAGTTCATGGAAGTTCTCTATTTATCAATTTTTTTGATGCTCTATACTTAATTATATTTAAGAACATGTTTACTGACAGATGTAAACTAAAAATTACTATGAAAGCGCGAATCAATGGTATATGAGTAAATGGACCAACCCTAAATTCCAATGAGCTCCAACATGCTATCAAGCCCAATGCGAGGAATGATAATAACAAGACTAATTGAACTGATCTAGCCTAGCAACTAATTAATAAGCCCTGAAAACTAATTAACAAGATTGATCCAATAGAAGTCAAGTTGTTCGTCTGACTTGGTGCATCGTTATCAACCAACGATTCAAAGAGCAACCACAATCCTGGTCAAGATCTCGTTGGCCCTTCCACTGGTATGTATACAAGATAAACAAAACATTATTAATAAGATTATAACATGTAACAAGAACAAGATTATAATGATATATCTAATCCAAACTCTTTAAAATAAACTAGCTTTTTTTTTTTTTTTTGGTTTTTTTGGCAGAAATCAAGCAATCCTACACATCAGGTGTAGAGCTCACCCAATTCATCAGCCACTTCACTGCCTTGTAGAGTTGTCACAGGACATGCCAAACACTAAGAACGATCACCAAGCCGAACCATAGCACAATGATAATGGAAGCTTTACATAGCTAGGGAATCTGAATAGATGCCACTACTCGAACATATATCATGTAAGTGACACCAATTCCGAAGATGGCCATCCATGCGAAAATCATAAAAACCCAGACGCATACCTTTCGTTTTAAGGGGCAGCCACACATTAGTATCGTAATGATGCTAAGAGAGGCTATGAAACTGGTTGCACTCGCGGTTACAAAGATCTCATAAGCCTCTAGGTTTTCATGGTACAAAATGGATTCCCCAAGTTGGTGCTCGTCATTCTCTTGCCAGTGACCGCCAGAAGGAAAGTATCCCATGTTGACGGCTAAGCCGACGACAAGCATTGCCACCCCAATGATCAATCCTCGCTGTTGCTCTATCCAATTCTTCTCTTCCCCATTGCTTTGCTCCTCCACCGAAAGTGAATGAATGGAAATGAGAATGGAATTGTTTTGCTGCTCCATGGGGTGTGACACAGAGGTCAGCTACTCCACCAGGAGTGACATAGTCAGCTGCTCCAACGGCTGTGAGACAGAAGCATCAGAGGTCAGCTGCTCCATTACTGGTGTTAGGAGAGGTGCTCAGAGAGGTGATAGAGAATCTTTTTTTTTTTTTTTGAATGGAAGTGTTAAAGATTCACTAAGTAAAGAAATATGCGTTTGAATATATTTGATGTCGCTTGCTTTCTTGTTGTATATGACGCATAGCACCCAATCATCTAAAGTCGTGCAAAATCGTGTAATTGCTTTGGGATTTCATAACTTTAAGTGAATTCAGATCCATGAAATACACATGGATATGAAGGTGCGATTGCTTTGGGATTTCATAACTTTAGGTGAATTCAAATCCATGAATTACATATACTTCTCTTAGTCAACAAGTAAGGTGCGATTGCTTTGAGATTTTATAACTTTAAGTGAATTTAGATCCATGAATTACATATACTTCTCTTGATTTTGTTGACTAACAATTTGACTGGATGGGCTGTTAACTTGGAAAGGGTAAAAAATTGTGTTTAAACGTAAGCGAAAGGAACTATAAATAAAATAAATAATTAGTATTTAATATCAATCAACAAACACTCAACAAAACTCAACAAAGAGCACCGTCTCTCTCTCACAACCTACTTCCTTCAACCCTCTCTCTCTCTTTTCATTGGTTCATCTGGCCAGTTTCATGATTTCTCTCTTTTCTTCTTCTTCTTCAACTTTTAACAAACTATCCCTACATCAAAACGGAACACAGCGCAGTTGTTCCATTTTCCTTGCATAGTCCATCATCATAGAGCCCAAATGGTTCCAGTTCCGTGCATGGTCAATCACCTTTGGTGGAGCAGTTGACCACCTCAGCGACGTCCATTCCATCGGAGCAGATATTCGCTTCGTTACAACCGGTGGAGCACTCCATTACCATTCCTGAGGAGCCGCCGGTGGAGGACAGCGAGGGAGAAGCCATAAATTGGATAAAAAAGAATCGCAACACAATCATCATGGTTGCAATTCTGATGGTCGGCTTGGCCATCAATGCTGCTTACAACACCCCAAGCGGAAACCATGCGCATTGCTAAAACCGTGTAAAATCATGCGATTGCTTTGAGATTTTATAACTTTAAGTGAATTCAGATCCATGAATTACACGTGGATCTGAAGGTGTGATTGCTTTGAAATTTCATAACTTTAAGTGAATTCAGATCCATGAATTACACATACTTCTATTAGATTTTGTTGACTAACAGTTTGACTGGATGGGCTGTTAACTTGGAAATGGTAAAAAATTGAGTTTAAACGTAATCGAAAGGAATAGTAAATAAAATAAATAAATAGTACTTAATATCAATCAACAAACACTCAACAAAACTCAACAAAGAGCACCGTCTCTCTCTCACAACCTGCTTCCTTCAACCGCCTCTTTCTCTCTTCCTCGGTTCATCTGGCCAGTTTCTTGATTTCTCTATTTTCTTCTTCTTCTTCAACTCTTAACAAACTATCCTTACATCAAAACGGAACACAATGCAGATGTTCCAATTTCCTTGCATAGTCCATCATCACAAAGCCTAGATGGTTCTAGTTTTGCGCATGGTCAATCGCCTTCGGTGGAGCAGTTGACCACCTCAGCTGCATCCATTCCATCGAAGCAGATATCCGCTCCGTTACAACCGGTGGGGCACTCCATTACCATTCCTGAGCAACCGTCGGTGGAGGACGACGAGGGAGAAGCCACAAATAGAATCAGGGAGAATCGTAACATAATTATCATGGTCACAATCCTGATGGCTGGCTTGGCCATCAGTGCTGCTTATAACACCCCAGGTGGAAACCATGCACATTGTTAATGACACGACCCGAACCGGATACCTCTAACTCTGATCCGATCGATCACGCCGGGCACCGCAACGGATCCCTCTCAGACTCGACTCGTCGGGCTAAGCGAAACCCGTGGAGCGAACCCTAAACTCTTTCATATTTTCTGAAACATCGTTGGGTTGGGTTTTCTTTAAAAACTAAAAACGCGTAGGAAAATTTTTTTAATTTTAATTTTAAATTCATTTTTTGAAACTTATTTTTCTAAGAAAATTTCGGCAACATAACGGCTGCATTTTTAACGTTCCCGAAAAACCTGTTTACAAAAATATCAACACTTCGACTAAAATTTATCACCAACCCAACTTCTGGTTGCCCGTAGGCCTCAATCATGCATTTGATTGTTAAATCAACTTATGAAAATTCAAATGACATTTAATAAACCGCATTTAAATCAAAAACAGTTTAAAAACAGTTATAAACAAATAATTACAACTTTTAAATTACTTATACATTTCAAAAGATATTTACATGAAATATAACTGCTAAAACAAAATGAGCTACTCAATGATGTCGTGTCGCGCCGGCTCACCCGCTGGAGATAATACTACTGATCGACTACCTGCTGAGAGTACCTGAGGAGGTTTTTATATAAAACAGAAAAATAATGAGCTAGAAGCTCAGTGAGTGGTAATTTATCTTTTCTTTGAAAATCTGTTTTTCAAAACGTCCTCCTCTGAAAACGTTTGAAAACTATTCTTTGTTTCTAAAACGTTTCACGCTTAAATCTCTTAAATATCAACTTAAACAAGAGCTTTCATATATAAACACAAACACGTATTTAAATACAAAACTTGCAACTGTAAATCATAAAGAACTTGAATAATAATTATAAAATATCTTTTATCTCAAATCTGCTTTTCTTTTTCAAATTGTTTCCTGATATCTTTTAAAATTACTATAGTATCCCTAAATCTGGGATCTCTCGAATCTAACAGCTATGTGCGGAATTTCTCAGCGCTAACCATAGCTCGTCAACTCTTGAGACATCTCGCGGCTATGTGCGGAATTTTTCAGCGCTAACCATAGCTCGCCTAACCTGAGATATCTCGTGGCCATGTGCGGAATTTCTCAGTGCTAACCATAGCACACGAAACACTACCCCACATCAGTAATGGCGACTCGACTGACAGACTCTAACACTTATCCCCCTGGTTAGTGACTTATCCCTCCCCAGGACTGTGCCAACTGAAGTAAGATAGACCGATCGGGTCTAAACTGCTCTGTAATATCTGAAAATCCCTGAAGGGATACTTTCTGGTTTTGAAAACACTTTTCTCTTTTCTGCTTTAACTTTCTGGTGCAAAAGCACAATTCTCTTTTCTGAGTGCATAAAGCACTAAATTCTAATTTCTGAGTGCCATAAGCACTAAAACTCATTTTCTGAGTGCATTAAGCACTAAAACTGATTTTCTCAATTCAAACTTGAAAACTTAGTTTCTGAAATTTCATTTCAACAACTTTATATATATGCATATAAAATCACATTCTCATTTCAAACTAATGCTCATGCATATATCAATATATTTAAAATAAACTCAAGCAATTACTTATCAAATCAAATTTGATAATTTGAAATACTTTTAAAATCTTTAAATAAAACTCACTCACAAAATTGTTGACTAAAAATAACGCGTGCGGAGCCCCTAATCCTCTCGCCTCGATCCTCGAGCTCCCTCGTCACCTACACAACATATGAAAACGTAAATTTACGTTCACGTCACTTCTGGAAACTCGAAATTACACAATCGTCCCTATATAATCCTTTTTACGCGCAACTTTTCATTTTGATTTCTAATCTTAATCTTTCGCTTTTAATAGCTTCAACATGCCTAATTAAACTCATTAGGGTCATCCAAACTCTCAACGGACATCATAAGGGTCAATTTACGAAATTGCCCTTTAAACTAGTTTATTGCGCGATTTGGATTCTCTTTGAATCTTTGGTTTTCTAAACTCCCAATAGGCTTAAATCCACTTATTTTTCAACTCGTTTTCACTCAAAAACAACCAACAAACAAATCATAACGAGATCCATTTCGAATCAACTTAAATCACCAACGAAATCATCAATTTCAAACTTAAATAACTCACCCCTTTTCTTTCGCGTTGACTACGCTTTGAGGATAATTTTCGAGCTGATTTTGGATTAGTTTTATAGCAGATCTGGGCTGGATTTTTCCTCTCTTCTTCCTCCTCTCTTCCTCTCTCTCTTTCCTTCTCAGTTCGCCGCGATTTGCAGCTGTTTTTCGCCGCCGTTCTGCATTGTCTCCGTCGCCGATCTGCTGCCTATTCATGCGGGTTTCGAGCTTGGTTGCAGCTGGAAATGGCTTGGATCGGTTGGGCTAGGGCGCGGGTTCAGCAGGTGACCGGACGGTCAGCTCGTCGCCACTCTTTTCCGCGCCGATCGGAGCTGTTTCAAGGCTATTCTGCTCGGTTTTTCTGCTCTGGTTCGCAGCTGGTTTGCGCGACGTTTCTGCTCGACTTCGGCAGCTGCTGTTCGGCGACGGCGAGCTTGGTCGGCGGCTGGATGGTCGGCATGGCAACGGCAAGATCTTCTTCTCTCCTTCTTCTTTCTTTCTTCTCTCTTCTTCTTTCTTCTTTTCTCTTCTCTTCTTTCTTTCTTTTCTTCTCTTTTGCGACAGCTCACTCTCTCTCTCTTTAGATTTTTAGACAACTTTTTGGCTTCTAGTTTCCTCCCCAAACTATCCTTAAAATGACGGTCACGTCCTTTAAAAATATTGGTCTCCTCCCTTGACTTTTAACTTAATTCCACTTTGACCACAATTATTAAAATTTATCTTCAAATTAGTCCCTTATTCACCTTAAAAATTATTCGATTTCCTTCATCATTTTATCATCCCGTTTAATCTCCAATCAAGTTTAATTCAATCCCTATGAGTTCCCTATAACCTTAAGCGTTTCCATAAACCAATTAGGGTCTCCAATAATTATTTAGGGACTATATCTGGGGAAATCCGTAAAATCCAATTCGAGGGCTTACAGCTAAAACCATGCAAAATCGTGCAAATAAAATATTTCATATAAATATGTATTTAAAACACTTTATTTACGAATAATAATGCATATTGTTATTTATAACAACATGCATTTGCACGGTTATGACAACGTGCATGATTTTGCATATTGTCATATGGTTTTACATGGCTTTACACGTTGTCGTAAACCTTTTCCATAACATACATTATTTGCATGTTGCCATAAGTGACTTACAACGATATAGATCTCATGCGTGTTCTCTTTTAAATGTTGTCATAGATAAAATTTCTTGTAGTGAATAATGCACAACAAACCTTTTCAATATTCTTTCTGCAAGTATCTGATAAATGAACCAATTACAATCAATCACAAATATAGTTGCCAACAATAACTCAAACATCACTCTACAAAAAATAAAATCCTTAAAATTTAATATACTTGCATGGAATTCATAGTAAAAGAAAACTATGCTTCGAGTTCAAATTAAAAACAAAAACTAAATGTAGCCACTCTAAAATTTGTTCAAGGATATCTCATTACATAGAAGGAACAACCCTTTCAAAGTTGTAGAGTGGGGTGCATCACTGACTAACCCCTGTGGCGAGTCTTGTATAAATTTGAAGGCAAATTAAATTTTGTTAAATCTTCTTATAAACATTTACAATCTTTAAATAAAGTTATAAATTAAAAGGGAAATTAAATAGAATGTGAATCTGGAATACATCACTATAAGAAATTTTATCTATGGCAACGTTCAAAAGAGAACGTGCATGAGGACTATGTTGTCATAGGTTACCTATGACAACCTGCAAAGAATGCATGTTGTGAAAGGAGTTTATGGCAATGTGCAAAACCATGCAAAAACATATGATAACATACAAAACCATAAATATAGCTAAAACCGTGTAAAATCGTGCAAATAAAGTATTTCATGTAAGTATGTGTTTAAAATATTCTATTTACGAATAATAATTTATAACGACATGCGTTTGCACAGCTTTGGCAACATGCATGATTTTGCATGGTTTTGCACGTTATTGTAAACCCCTTCCACAATATGCATTATTTGTATGTTGTCATCGATAACCTACAATGACATAGCCTTCATGCGTGTTGTTTTTTGAATTTTACTATAGACAAAATTTCTTGTAGTGATCAAATAATCATAAACTTTAATTCTTTTAGCGCACCTCTTGCTGTGCAAATTAACTCAAATTAAAGACAAATGGAATGTATACTAAAAAATTTGGTATTTGTCTATCTTTTCTACAGCATGAATTCAGCTTTTAACATGTATCTATATAGTTTTCATTAAATATTTATGGCAAATAATTACCATTTATTGCTAAAATCACGTTCTGTACTAATTTCTTAGATTGATTGTTTACTTCTTGACACTGAACTAACTTATAATTTTTTATTGTTATTAACTCTAAATAGTTAATAATAATGGCAACTTATTTATCCCTATCAATTTATGTGGGTTATATTGTTGTCCTGGGAGATCATCATTCAACTTGCCATTTTATTTGTTTTGATAATAAAAATTGGTCCTCTTGTTTGTTTTGCTATCTGATACAAAATATAAATACAATTCTTTATTTTTTAAAATGGTTGATAGAACAGTTTTTCAAAGACAAATTTTGCTGCTTGGTTTGAGTTTTTGTATTGTATTCAAAATTTGTTTTTGAAAGAAAAGCTCTTGTCGAAATTAGAAAACAATAATTAGTTAATTTATCTAGCGTAACGACAATCGTAAGGTATTAATCAAACATGCTTTTAGATGCTGAAATCTCTAGTTATGCTATTGAAGAACATAATAGTTTGCCAAAATTAATTATCATGGAATACACGAGTCCAAAATTATATTTATAATTAGAAAGCTTTTTGAAGGATTAAACTAATTCATTTGTAAATTGGCACATTATGATGATTTTTGTCACAAGTATGATATGAAGAACAGAATAGTTTGTCAACTTTTCTAATACAAAAAACACATGATTAAACTAATTCATTTGAAGGATTATATGTGTGTGCTATATCTAATTTTGCCTGTTGAGCTCTTAGAACTGTCAATTTATGTGCATATATTAGGGACTGAAATGAGTGTCTTTCATAAAATTAGAAGCAGGATAGTCTTTTTCTCACATCACATCAACACAACTCATCTCACTCGATCCTACAAATTTTGTCTATGACAATATTTAAAATACAACGTGCATAAGGTCTATGCTGCTGTAGGTTACCCATTACAACGTGCAAAAAATGCATGTTATGAAAGGAGTTTATGGCAACATGCAAAACTATACAAAAACATATGACAACATACAAAACCATGCACATTGCTAAAACCGTGTAAAATCATGCAAATAAAGTATTTCATGTAAATATATGTTTAAAACACTTTATTTACCAATAATAATGCATGTATTGTCATATAGTCATATAGTTTTGGCCACGTGCATGATTTTGCATATTGTTATATAGTTTTACATGGTTTTACACGGTTTTACACATTGTTGTAAACCATTTCTACAACATACATTATTTGCATGTTGTCATAGATTACTACTACGACATAGATCTCATGCGTTTCTCTTTGAATGTTGTTATAGATAAAATTTCTTGTAGTGAATAATGCAAAACAAGCCTACTTTTCCATATTCTTTCTACATGTATTTGATAAATGAACCAGTTATAATCAATCACAAATATAGTTGCCAACTGTAACTCATATATCACTCTACAAAAAATAAAATCCTTGAAAATTAATATGCTTGCATGGAATTCATAGTAAAAGAAAACTATGCTTCAAATTCAAATTAAAAAGATATCAAATTGAAAACAGAAACTAAATGTAGCCATTTTAAAATTTGTTCAAATATATCTCATTACATTAAAGGAACGACCCTTTCAAAGTTGTGGAGTGAGGTGCATCACTGACTAACCCCTGTGGCAAGTTTTGTACAAATTTGAAGGCAAATTAAATTTTGTTAAATCTTCTTATAAACATTTATGATCCTTAAATAAAGTTATAAATTAAAAGGAAACTTAAATAGAATATGAATTTGAAATGCATCACCACAAGAAATTTTATCTATGGCAATGTTCAAAAAACAACGTGCATAAGGTCTATATTGTTGTAGGTTACTTATGACAACCTACAAAGAATGCTTGTTGTGAAAAGAGTTTATGACAATATACAAAACCATATAACAACATACAAAACCATGCACAATTCTAAAACAGTGAAAAATCGTACAAATAAAGTATTTCATGTAAATATGTGTTTAAAACACTCTATTTATGAATAATAATTTATAACAACATGCATTTGTACGATTTGGGCAACGTGCATGGTTTTGCATGTTGTCATATGGTTTTGCACAATTTTGCACATTTGTGCATAGCGACGAGGGCTTTCATCGAGTTGGCTATCCCATTTTGGCCACTAACTATCCGGTCGCCTATCACTTGTTCGTTGCGATAGATGCAACGAGCTTACTGTCTTCCTTCACCATCATTGCCACGTTGTTTTGTGGCTTCCAATTCAATCGCTAGCTATGGCAACTAACATTTGACTTAAATTAGATGCCAAAAATATTTGATGACAATCATGTGTGTACCTTCCATAATAAAAAGATATTTGTTAAAAATTATTCTTTTTCTTTTAGTGATACTAATAGTCATAGATAAAAATTTCAAAAATTGTAAATAAAAGTTATAATGAAACTAGAAAAGCTAAAGTTGAAACAATTAAAGAAGAACTGGTCAGCTGTAATGAAACTAGAAAATCATAAATAAAAGTTATAATGAAACTAGAAAATTCTAATACACATCTTGAGCCACTTCAAATAAGACAATTAAGAACTCTCTTCAAGTTGTTTTCTATTTTTTTTCTCTTTCTAAAAAATTATAAAATAAATAAAAATCTATTAACATAAATTATTAAAGATTTGTCATAACCTATCCAAATTAAATATTATATATAATTCGGAATCCTACTCACACACAAAGAGATGTCTTTTCTTACAATAAAAAGAAAAAACTTTTCATATATATAGATAAATCGATATAGTGAAATTTAAACTCCTATTATGGATATTAAAAAGTATGCACTAATTACGTATGAGTAGATGTGCTATTGAAGTCATTTTCTTTATTGGAACTCTGTTTAATGAACACAAACCACAATGTCTTGAGGGATTAAAGCGCGACATTGCCCATCTTCAACACAGACAGATTAACGGTTGTGATTCTATTACCAACACATCTCTAAAATTTGTTCAAGAAATTTTATCTATGACAACATTCAAAAGACAACGTGCATGAGGCCTATGTTGTCATAGGTTACCTATGACAACCTGCAAAGAATGCATGTTGTGAAAGGAGTTTATGACAATGTGCAAAACCATGCAAAAACATATAACAACATACAAAACCATTCATATAGCTAAAACCGTGAAAAATCGTGCAAATAAAGTATTTCAGGTAAGTATGTGTTTAAAATATTCTATTTACGAATAATAATTTATAACGACATGCGTTTGCACAGCTTTGGCAACGTGCATGATTTTGCACGTTACTGTAAACCCCTTCCACAATATGCATTATTTGTATGTTGTCATCGATAACCTATAATGACAGCCCTCATGCGCGTTGTCTTTTGAATGTTACCGTAGACAAAATTTCTTGTAGTGATCAAATACTCATCAACTTTAATTCTTTTAGCGCGCTTCTTGCTGTGCAAGTTAAATCAAATTAACGACAAATGAAATGTATACTAAAAAATTTGGTATTTGTCTAACTTGTCCATCTTTTCTATAGCATGAATTCAACTTTTAACATATATCTATATAGTTGTCACCAAATATTTATGACAAATAATTACCATTTATTGCTAAAATTACGTTCTATACTAATTTCTTAGATTGATTGTTTACTTCTTGACACTGAACTAACTTATAATTTTCTATTGTTATTAACTCTAAATAGTTAATAATAATGGCAACTTCTTTATCCTTATCAATTTAGGTGGGTTACATTGTTGGCCTGGGAGATCGTCATTTAACTTGTCATTTTATTTGTTTTGATAATAAAAATCGGTCCTCTTGTTTGTTTTGCTATCTGATACAAAATATAAATACAATTCTTCATTTTTTTAAATGATTGATAGAACAATTTTTCAAAGACAAATTTTGCTGCTTAGTTCGAGTTTTTGTATTATATTCAAAATTTGTCTTTGAAAGAAAAGCTCTTGTCGAAATTAGAAAACAATAATTAGTTAATTTATCTAGCGTAACGACAATCATAAGGTATTAATCAAACATGCTTTTAGATGCTGAAATCTCTAGTTATGCTATTGAAGAACATAATAGTTTGCCAAAATTAATTATCATGGAATACATGAGTCCAAAATTATATTTATAATTAGAAATCTTTTTGAAGGATTAAACTAATTCATTTGTAAATTGACACATTATGATGATTTTTGTCATAAGTATGATATGAAGAACAGAATAGTTTGTCAACTTTTCTAATACTAAAAACACATGATTAAACTAATTCATCTGAAGGATTATATGTGTGTGCTATATCTAATTTTGCCTGTTGAGCACTTAGAACTGTCAATTTATGTGCATATATTAGGGACTGAGATGAGTGTCTTTCATAAAATTAGAAGCAGGATAGTCTTTCTCTCACATCACATCAACACAACTCATCTCACTCGATCCTACAAATTTTATCTACGACAATATTTAAAATACAACGTGCATAAGGTCTATGTTGTTGAAGGTTACCCATTACAACGTGCAAAAAATGCATGTTCTGAAAGGAGTTTATGGTAACATGCAAAACTATACAAAAACATATGACAACATACAAAACCATGCACATTGCTAAAACCGTGTAAAATCGTGCAAATAAAGTATTTTATGTAAATATATGTTTAAAACACTTTATTTACCAATAATAATGCATGTATTGTCATATAGTAATATAGTTTTGGCAACGTGCATGATTTTGCATATTGTTATATAGTTTTACATGGTTCTACACGGTTTTACACATTGCTGTAAACCTTTTCCACAACATACATTATTTGCATGTTGTCATAGGTTACTACTACGACATAGATCTCATGCGTTTCTCTTTGAATGTTGTTATAGATAAAATTTCTTGTAGTGAATAATGCAAAACAAGCCTACTTTTCCATATTCTTTCTACATGTATCTGATAAATGAACCAGTTATAATCAATCACAAATATAGTTGCCAACTGTAACTCATATATCACTCTACAAAAAATAAAATCCTTGAAAATTAATATGCTTGCATGGAATTCATAGTAAAAGAAAACTATACTTCAAATTCAAATTAAAAAGATATCAAATTGAAAACAGAAACTAAATGTAGCCATTTTAAAATTTGTTCAAATATATCTCATTACATAGAAGGAACGACCCTTTCAAAGTTGTGGAGTGAGATGCGTCATTGACTAACCCCTGTGGCAAGTTTTGTACAAATTTGAAGGCGAATTAAATTTTGTTATATCTTCTTATAAACATTTAAGAACCTTAAATAAAGTTATAAATTAAAGGGAACTTAAATAGAATATGAATCTGAAATACATCACCACAAGAAATTTTATCTATGACAACGTTCAAAAAACAAGGTGTGTAAGGTCTATATTGTTGTAGGTTACTTATGACAACCTACAAAGAATGCTTGTTGTGAAACGAGTTTATGACAATGTACAAAACCATATAACAACATACAAAACCATGCACGTTTCTAAAACAGTGAAAAATCGTGCAAATAAAGTATTTCATGTAAATATGTGTTTAAAACACTCTATTTACGAATAATAATTTATAACAACATGCATTTGTACGATTTTGGCAATGTGCATGATTTTGCATGTTGTCATATGGTTTTGCACAATTTTGCACATTTGTGCACAACGAAGAGGGCTTTCATCGAGCTGGCCATCCCATTTTGGCCATTAACTACCCGGTCGCCTATCACTTGTTCGTTGCGACAAATGCAACGAGCTTACTGTCTTCCTTCACCATCATTGCCACGTTGTTATGTGGCTTCCAATTCAACCACCAGCTATGGCAACTAGCATTTGACTTAAATTAGATGCCAAAAATATTTGATGACAATCATGTGTGTACCTTCCATAATAAAAAGATATTTGTTAAAAATTATTCTTTTTCTTTTAGTGATACTAATATTCATAGATAAAAATTTCAAAAATCGTAAATAAAAGTTATAATGAAACTAGAAAAACTAAAGTTGAAACAATTAAAGAAGAACTGGTCAGCTGTAATGAAACTAGAAAATCGTAAATAAAAGTTATAATGAAACTAGAAAATTCTAATACACATCTTGGGCCACTTAAAATAAGATAATTAAGAACTCTCTTCAAGTTGTTTTCTATTTTTTTTCTCTTTCTAAAAAATTATAAAATAAATAAAAATCTATTAACATAAATTATTAAAGATCTGTCATAATCTATCCAAATTAAATATTATATATAATTCTGGAGCCTACTCACACACAAAGAGATGTCTTTTCTTACAATAAAAAGAAAAAACTTTTCATATATATAGATAAATCGATATAGTGAAATTTAAACTCCTATTATGGATATTAAAAAGTATGCACTAATTACGTATGAGTAGATGTGCTATTGAAGTCATTTTCTTTATTGGAACTCTGTTTAATGAACACAAACCACAGTGTCTTGAGGGATTAAAGCACGACATTGGCCATCTTCAACACAGGCAGATTAACGGTTGTGATTCTATTACCAACACATCTCTAAAATTTGTTCAAGAAATTTTATCTATGACAACATTCAGAAGACAACGTGCATGAGGTCTATGTTGTCATAGGTTACCTATGACAACCTGCAAAGAATGCATGTTGTGAAAGGAGTTTATGACAATGTGCAAAACCATGCAAAAACATATAACAACATACAAAACCATACATATAGCTAAAACCGTGAAAAATCGTGCAAATAAAGTATTTCAGGTAAGTATGTGTTTAAAATATTCTATTTACGAATAATAATTTATAACGACATGCGTTTGCATAGCTTTGGCAACGTGCATGATTTTGCACATTACTGTAAACCCCTTCCACAATATGCATTATTTGTATATTGTCATCGATAACCTATAATGACAGCCCTCATGCGCGTTGTCTTTTGAATGTTACCGTAGACAAAATTTCTTGTAGTGATCAAATACTCATCAACTTTAATTCTTTTAGCGCACTTCTTGCTGTGCAAGTTAAATCAAATTAACGACAAATGAAATGTATACTAAAAAATTTGGTATTTGTCTATCTTGTCCATCTTTTCTATAGCATGAATTCAGCTTTTAACATATATCTATATAGTTGTCACCAAATATTTATGACAAATAATTACCATTTATTGCTAAAATTGTGTTCTGTACTAATTTCTTAGATTGATTGTTTACTTCTTGACACTGAACTAACTTATAATTTTCTATTGTTATTAACTCTAAATAGTTAATAATAATGGCAACTTCTTTATCCTTATCAATTTAGGTGGGTTACATTGTTGGCCTGGGAGATCGTCATTCAACTTGTCATTTTATTTATTTTGATAATAAAAATCGGTCCTCTTGTTTGTTTTGCTATCTGATGCAAAATATAAATACAATTCTTCATTTTTTAAAATGGTTGATAGAAAAATTTTTCAAAGACAAATTTTGCTGCTTGGTTCGAGTTTTTGTATTGTATTCAAAATTTGTCTTTGAAAGAAAAGCTCTTGTCGAAATTAGAAAACAATAATTAGTTAATTTATCTAGCGTAACGACAATCATAAGGTATTAATCAAACATGCTTTTAGATGCTGAAATCTCTAGTTATGCTATTGAAGAACATAATAGTTTGCCAAAATTATTTATCATGGAATACACAAGTACAAAATTATATTTATAATTAGAAAGCTTTTTGAAGGATTAAACTAATTCATTTGTAAATTGACACATTATGATGATTTTTGTCATAAGTATGATATGAAGAACAGAATATTTTGTCAACTTTTCTAATACAAAAAACACATGATTAAACTAATTCATTTGAAGGATTATATGTGTGTGCTATATCTAATTTTGTGTGTTGAGCTCTTAGAACTGTCAATTTATGTGCATATATTAGGGACTGTGATGAGTGTCTTTCATAAAATTAGAAGCAGTATAGTCTTTTTCTCACATCACATCAACACAACTTATCTCACTCGATCCTACAAATTTTGTCTATAACAATATTTAAAATACAACGTGCATAAGGTCTATTTTGCTGAAGGTTACCCATTACAACGTGCAAAAAATGCATGTTCTGAAAGGAGTTTATGGCAACATGCAAAACTATACAAAAACATATGACAACATACAAAACCATGCACATTGCTAAAACCGTGTAAAATCGTGCAAATAAAGTATTTCATGTAAATATATGTTTAAAACACTTTATTTACGAATAATAATGCATGTATTGTCATATAGTCATATAGTTTTGGCAACGTGCATGATTTTGCATATTGTTATATAGTTTTACATGGTTTTACACGGTTTTACACATTCCTATAAACCCTTTCCACAACATACATTATTTGCATGTTGTCACAGGTTACTATTACGACATAGATCTCATGCGTTTCTCTTTGAATGTTGTTATAGATAAAATTTCTTATAGTGAATAATGCAAAACAAGCCTACTTTTCCATATTTTTTCTACATGTATCTGATAAATGAACCAGTTATAATCAATCACAAATATAGTTGCCAACTGTACCTCATATATCACTCTACAAAAAATAAAATCCTTGAAAATTAATATGCTTGCATGGAATTCATAGTAAAAGAAAACTATGCTTCAAATTCAAATTAAAAAGATATCAAATTGAAAACAGAAACTAAATGTAGCCATTTTAAAATTTGTTCAAATATATCTCATTAGATAGAAGGAACGACCTTTTCAAAGTTGTGGAGTGAGGTGCATCATTGACTAACCCCTGTGGCAAGTTTTGTACAAATTTGAAGGCAAATTAAATTTTGTTAAATCTTCTTATAAAAATTTACGAACCTTAAATAAAGTTATAAATTAAAAGGGAACTTAAATAGAATATGAATCTGAAATCCATCACCACAAGAAATTTTATCTATGACAACGTTCAAAAAACATCGTGCATAAGGTCTATATTGTTGTAGGTTACTTATGACAACCTACAAAGAATGCATGTTGTGAAAAAAGTTTATGACAATGTACAAAACCATATAACAACATACAAAACCATGCACGTTTCTAAAACAGTGAAAAATCGTGCAAATAAAGTATTTCATTTAAATATGTGTTTAAAACACTCTATTTACGAATAATAATTTATAACAACATGCATTTGTACGATTTTGGCAATGTGCATGATTTTGCATGTTGTCATATGGTTTTGCACAATTTTGCACATTTGTGCACAACGAAGAGGGCTTTCATCGAGCTGGCCATCCCATTTTGGCCACTAAGTACCCGGTCGCCTATCACTTGTTCGTTGCGACAGATGCAACGAGCTCACTGTCTTCCTTCACCATCATTGCCACGTTGTTCTGTGGCTTCAATTTCAACCACTAGCTATGGCAACTAATATTTGACTTAAATTAGATGCCAAAAATATTTGATGACAATCATGTGTGTACCTTCCATAATAAAAAGATATTTGTTAAAAATTATTCTTTTTCTTTTAGTGATACTAATAGTCATAGATAAAAATTTCAAAAATCGTAAATAAAAGTTATAATGAAACTCTAGAAAAACTAAAGTTGAAACAATTAAAGAAGAACTAGTCAGCTGTAATGAAACTAGAAAATCGTAATTAAAAGTTATAATGAAACTAGAAAATTCTAATACACATCTTGGGCCACTTAAAATAAGATAATTAAGACCAAAGGGTTGTTTGTTTTTTTGTCTAAAGACTGAACAATGCTTCTGAAGACTGAAGACTGAATAGTAACTGAAATATAAAATCTGAATGACATGTTTGTTTTTTTTTCTTTTACCTCTGAATGTATAGTAATTTTGTTTGTTTTTTAAAATTAAAATTGTCTGAAAATTAGCAATTCGACATTTATATCCTTTTACTATTAGTTGTTTTGAAACTTCATTTAATATAATACAAACAATTATAATAAATTATTTAAAAAATACTAAGACACTTTTATGTATATATTAATAACATTTTTTATTCATAATTAAAATATAATTAATTATTATAGTAAAGTAATTTTTTAAAATTATATATACAAAAATAAATTATTATAGTAAAATAAATTAAATTTATATATTTAAATAAAAATAAACAAAATATTCTTAAGTTAAATAACTATAACAACAAAAGTTGAAACTGTAAAATAATATATATTTTAGTCATTATAATATTTCATTGATTACATTTAAAATAAATCTGTATAATGTAAAATTAGAACTAATTTGAAAATATGTTATTTCAGAAATGATAGATTTGGAAGAATATATATAAAAAATCATTAAATGATTTGTTATTAAATAAAAAGTTAAAAATTTTAACTTTTTATATTCTGTGATTTTTGGGTAATTTTAAGTGGTTTGATCACTTAAAAAAACAAACAAAAATCCCTTAAAATGTGTAATTCAGACCCATTAAGTGAAAAATGGTAAAAACAAACGACTCCTTAGTTTGAATATATTAAAGCTGCAGTAATGAGCTTAAACCATTAAAACTTATTTTAATATGTCAATTTTTAATCAATATACTAGTTGACTAATCAAGAACATTAAAAACAATATCTTTTATGGTAAAGGCTAAGTGGATATGTCAATTTTTAATATTTGATTATACTCTCTAAGAATATTGACTGTGTAATGTCCAATCCATAAATTCATATACTAGTAACATCAACAGTTATTTAATAATTTTTTAAAATTCCATTTTCAAGCATAATCTTTGTTATCCATCCACGAGCAGCCAACTAAGGCTAATAACACATGCAAAAAAGTCACAGATAACGCACCAAAAATATATGTATATAATAACAGAAGCTCATCAACTTGCAAACAAAATCTTACATAGCTTCTCAAAATATAAATATGTTTTTAAAAAACTTTTAAGTTGAATTTCATTATTGTTTTCACATATATTGCCTATAGCCAAAGTCTATATAGATCTTGTTTATTTACGAGACACTTACAGAAATTCAACACAGTAGCAGAAGAGGGCAGCCTCCACTTAAAAGCAAGTATGCAAACAATAAACCAATAAAACTAGAAGTCCAAAACACAAAGCTTGCCTGAGATGTGTTTGTTTGAAGTGAACATAGCAAAGACCTCTCATAGCTTCTAAGGAGAGAGTAAAAAAAAAAAAAAAACAGCTGATCAAAGGAACCTGACAATTGATTTTGTAAGAGTATGATAAAGAAAATGATCCGGTACTCAAATAAACCTCCTAATTCTTAAATGCATCAAAGACCAAAAGTGAAATGGCTCTGAAATATTGAAGTGCACTTTTTCCTATTTTATCAATTAATCAGCCATAAAGATATGAGTTATCTAAACCACATCTTCTTTGTCTAAATCTAGTTTCATACTGGCCATTTTACTGGCAATTCGTTTACGCATAAAAAGATCAAACAGAGAATATAGAACAATTAAACCACCAACAGAGGTAAGAAATTAAGTTATTATCCGGTGATGGCCAACAAAAGCAAAGTCTAAGCTCGAGACTAATCAGACTAACAGAACACTGAACGCAAAACCATAAAACAGAATACTACAGTAACTCAGCAGAAAGCAACACAAAATAAGAGGAACTAAAAACCTACAAAGCCATCCAGCGATATGTTCCTGTCTCAGGGGTCATCCCCTCAGTCTGCAACTCAATTTGTGCAAATCCAAAATCAGCAATCTTTATAGATTTATCTGCTGAAATCAGAAGGTTGTCGGATTTCAAGTCCCTGTGGATAAATCCAAGCCCATGCACATAGGCCATCCCCTGAGCCACATCCAGCACCAGCTCAACAGCCAATTTAAGCAGCACTGCACGATTTTGCCTCCTTGTCAGAAACAGACGTGCCGACAATCACCAAACCACTGGCTTACGGCATGCCCCAATAAACCTCACAATGTTAGGATGCTTCAGTGTTGCAAGCATCATGACCTCCTGCTGAAACTGCTGCTCCATAACTTGAGCCTCCTCTGGGCTATTCCATTATATGTTCCTCTGTATAACTTCCCAAAAGCACCTGGGGCAAAAGCAATACCCAGAGTAAGTTTTCTCATACCAATGGTCCACTCATCATAATTCTCCAGTCCTTGGGTTGTCCACTGATATGGAGACAGACCCACCAGCATTGCCCGTCTGCAAACTGTCGATTGACATATTTGCACCTTCACCAAGTTTATGGTAAAATGCTAGAATGAAGTCATAACAGTTGTCATCGTTGTCATTGTTATTTCCTCCTATAAGTCCAATGAACTTTGGTCCCTCCAACATTTTTCCAATCATGAATAAAACGCCTACACATTTATCACAGCAATATACAACCGACAACTGTTCTTATCCCAAGCTCCCGACACTCTTTTGATGGTGCACTCTCTTCAGTATGTGCCCTGAATAAAAACACATAAAGATCAGTCATTTACAATCATGCACGTACTATACTCAGCTAAAATCATTTTTATCAATCCCTTCTTCTCAAACGAGTCCATTGAGGTTTTAGAGATGGCCTAAAACATAGAAAGAGCAAACAACATTTGGTTGCTTTCACAACATATTTGATGCATGCATGACCCGGTGTTTATCAATGCAAAATGAAGCAGAAGTTGCATTCTCAATGGAAAAACCCATTAGGTATTTCACGCAAATTCCTATCAAAGCGCAATACTTTCATCTATTTCAATTTGTGTTTCTTAAGACAGATAAGTTGTCCTTTCATTGTATCAATGACCATCAATATGTTTCCTTTTCCTGAGATTTCTCAGCACCCAAACACAGTTTTCTCAAAATTGAATACCTTTCCAAGCCAGAAGAAGCACAAGAATGCAATTATCCTGATCCTACAAACTTTACATCAACCACAGTTTCTTCACCAAATTTATCCTGCAACCAAGAAACAACAACAACTTAATCAAGCACACGATTTTACATCTGACCCATTCAACATCTGAGACAGTGCAGGAGAACACCAAGCTGAAATCCAAAATCAATTTTACATCCGACTCTTCCATCCATCTAGTTCATTGCCCACATAACAATAACACAATTTTTGTCAGCAAATCCTGTTCATGACTTCAGATTACCACAACTTATAACACATATAACCAATCAAACATGTTTTCCATGTTGAGTTGCACCCAACACAATACACAACATTTTCAATCTTTTACTCTAGAATCCAAAAATCCAACACCAAAACATGTTTAACACTTAAGAATATACCTGAAACAAAATCCAATTCATTTACTACAATCTCAATTTTTTATTCAAAAATCCAAAATCCATCACCAAACCAAATTAAAAAGAGACTACTCAAAACACAATTGAATTCAATTAACACAACAAGTTCAACTTTTTATTCAAATAACCAAAATCCAACACGAAACTACATTTATCACTTGAGACTACTTTAACAATTAAATTCATATAACAAAATTTCAATTTTTGGTTCCAAAATCTAGCACGAGAACACATTCTTCAACACTTGATAGACACTACACGAAACACAATTGAATTCAATTCAACAGAATTTCAACTTTCGATTCAAAAAATCCAAAACCACATTTCAACACTTGATAGACTACAAGAAACACAATCGAATTCATCGAAAACACACAAATCACAAAGAGAACTCGATCACTTGATCGCACATTATTATTTCCACTTCAAATCAAATCATTCAAGTTCAAGAAACCAAAGCGAAACTCAAAACACTTCACATATCTAACAAATCTGATGCCATTTATATATATATATATATACTATATCCGATTTACATATCCATGTCAGGTTAACCTACTAACACACCATCCTTCCGGAAAAATAAAAAATCTCAACCCCGTAGTTAATCTAAAGCATATAATTTCCATTTTGCAGTTAATACCGATAACGTGTTACCTCCATTTAACAGATGCAGTGAGAATTTGACAGATAATATAACTGTCTAAACTTAGGTCACTACAACACAATGACCACCGCATAATTTACCTTCTTGGGCAGGAGCTTCATTTCCGCCTCAAAGTTTGCTTCCAACATCCTGTCAGCTTCATCAATAATGAGGCACTGATTGCAAGTCCAGAGAATTACTTTAAAAACTTTGTATATAATATAAACTTGAGCACATTCATGCTCAAGTGATCAACAACTTAAAACCCCAGAAAAAAATGAAAACGTCGCTGGTGGTATCAGGTTTTAAATATGAGCAACCGCAGATTTTAAATGTGAGCAACTTGAGATATATGATTTGTATTAATTGGTGAGCTTTTTGTATTTACTATTTCACATTAATATTTAAGATGATTTCATATGACAAGCTTGTTTATCTTGCATGTGATGGGTGAACTATTCAAGCTTGATGCTGTTGTTTGGACCTTTACCTAAAAGCTTAACCTTTAATTACCGAAAAGTCATAGTCCTTATATTTATCTCCATGAGAGCCAAACGGCTACATCATTTATTGAAAGCTAAAGGAAGAAAGCAGAGGTGAAAGATACATACCTGAGTCCTATATTGAAAACCCATCTCCCAAATAGCTCGGACAATCCCAACGACTCAAACGACGTCGTCGCTTTCACTTTCTTCTTCTTCAGCCATGTCTTCTCTTTCTAGTTCTGGTGGCAGTGGACTTGTTGCGCTTCCGCTTCCTCTTGAGTTCCTCCCATGGTCTCTCCCGCCAACGCCCCGCAATCTCATCGGGCCGCCTGTTGGGCCTTCTTTAACCTCTCCACTCAATTGTGGGCTTCGACAATTCATTCTCCCAGCATCGATCGATTTCTACCGGGGATCAAGTCCGGATCAATTTCTACCAATCTTGATTTATATATATATATAAAATAATAGTTTGATGATATTTATTTATAAATATATAATATAAATAATTTAAAAAATATAGATTTTCTATATTAAATTAGTCATGTTTATATATTATAACTTTTTAAAACAATTTTAGTGGGCTATAATTGCAAAAGGGGTTTGCATACAATTTTAGTAGGGTATAATTATCAAATGAGTCTACTCAAATGCATTAAGGCAATGCTTAGTGCATGGGATTTGAGGTTGGTTTGGGATTCAAAATTTCTCAAACTCTCAAATCTCATGTTTGGAGTAACCAATTCGGGAATGAAATCTCAATCCCATATTTATTTTAATCCATTCTCATGGAAATGTTAAATCTTAAACTTTACCATCTCATTCAATAGAAATTTATTCAATTGGAATGAATTTTTTTCTCTCTTCTTATTAATTGTTTCTTCAATCAACTTCATTTATTATGTTATTATTTAAATAAGAGTTATTCCAAAACTAATATTTATTTACTCATACTTTAAAATAACATAATTCTAAAAAAAATCAATATAACTTTTTGAAAAAAATGATTTATTGGATTTATTTTATTTAAAACATTATTAACTTTATGTATAATATAAGCTAGGTTATTTAATAATATATTTAAATTAATTTTATTTCAATCTAAACTAAACCTAGATTTTACTATTTAAAATTAATTCATGTATTTAAATTAATAAAATATTTTTTTCTCTTTTTTTTCAGATTTTTCATAAAATTAATTTTTAGCATACAATAAAGTATTTAAATTAATTCTATTTCAATTCAATCAGAACCTACACCAAATACAGTATAAGATATTTTTAAGTTAATCTCAAGTTTCATCAAATATGGGACAGTGATTTCATTCCAATCCAATCTATTTTATTCAAATCAAATCAATTTCATTTCATTTCAATCCCACGCGCTAAACGGAGCTTGAGAGAAAAGAATTAGGATTAGGATTTCTAAATCAACTAAAATAAGAGAATCTCAAAATTTATGAATAATGGTAAATTTGAGTTATTGTTTGAAATTTAAAGAAGTTTCCTAAACAAATTTAACAAAACAAATGGTAATTTTTATCCTAAAATCCTAATGTAATTTAATTATTCAAGAAAAACTAATTTATTACATTTAATATCTTGATTAATATTTATATATGTTAGACTATTGACAAAGACAAATTGATCATAGTAAAACCAAGTAACTTGAATCTTTCAAAAACAAAAACCAAGTATTTTTTTAAAAAAAAAAAAAAATCAAAAGCAGCAACTTATAAAACTATAATGTATGTGTTGATTCCAGAATAAAAAATAATAATAAATAAATAAAAGGGAAAAAAGTATGTGTTGATTCCCAAATCTTAGTCCCAATATCTTGTCATATCATTTGATAAGTCACTTTCAAATCTTTCAAATTACAAAAACCCAAACCTACGACATTTCAAGTCTTTCAGTTCTCAAAGCAAATTCTCATAACATTTTAGGTCGGGTTATTATCAATTTACCCTTTAAAAATAAAAATAATATCAAACCATCACTAATTTTTAAAATATTAGCTAAAAAAATTCAACTATCAATGGAAATAATAAATCAGTCACTAAAGTATTGGTTTCGTGAATTTGGAGGGTATAATTGTTAATGTCGGTGTATATGTATATATATGAAGTGAGGGACAACTAGATTGAGTTGAAAATTTAAATAAAAATAAAAAATTGAAAAACTAAAAAAAATTAAAAAAAAAAAAAGTTGTCTCCCTCTCTCTCTCTCTTATTCTTTCCAATCATGTTAATCTCTCTCTCTCTCTCTCTCTCTCTCTCTCTCTCTCCCTCTCTCTCTCTTTTCTCTCTCTCCTTTATCAACTCAAATCTTAGTCATAAAGACCCAACCTCGCCAATCGGATCTAGTATTCGTATCTGATCGGCGGCCTTGACAATAACACTATCATCATCATCCACTATCCTAATCTAACCACCCACATCTCTTCTCTCCCCTCCCGAGTCTTACCTCTTCCCTCCATTCTCTCCCCTTTCTTAGCCGTCGCTGGTTTCGCCTCCTCTTCTCCCTTTATTCTTCCATCTCTATTGCCACCTCCACTCTTTCCACCACTTCTTTTTCACCCTTTCTTCTTCCTCTCTCTCTCTACTCCGCCACTTTCCACTTCGACCACCACCCAACAACAACACCTTCAAGGACTCGCCACTTCATCTCCGACCAAATGTGCGATGGCTACGTCTTCCACCAAACCCACCACAACATCACCACCAAACATTTAAAGCCAAATAGCTTCAAACCTAAACGTCTTAATCAAAGTTGTTCGCGGATGATTCGTCGATGTTGGTGGTAGGAGAACAGTAAGAAACGATGGGTAGGAGGACAGTAAGAAATGACGGGTTGTGTGTTGTCGTCGTGGAGTAGCGCAACCGTACGGAGGTGGATCTGCGGGCGCTATTCTTGGGCTTGTTGATAACTGGATGAATGATTATTGAGTTTTATGAGTTTGATGTAATTAATGAAATCTAAATTTGTTGGATGTGTATGTACTTTGGTTGCTTTCTTTGGATCTGGGATATGTATGTTCTTTGAACGAACTCAGGTGTTCGCACTAGCTACCTGGGTTCGTTTGCACTGGGCTCGTTTGTTCTTTTTTTAAAAAAAAAAAAAATTTATTTTTTTTTCAAATGTGGAGATCTAAGCGAATTTTTTTATTTAATTTTTTTAATTTTTAATATTTTTTTTTTCAAATTCACAAGGATATTTTGGACTTTTAATGTTTTATCATAAAACCACTAAAAATCTTGATGGAAACCATTTTTGACAAATAGTAGGGGATTTTTTAGCTAATATTTTAAAATGGCGTAAATTGATGTTATTTTCGTTTTCAGGGTTTTTTTTTAGATTTTTCCCTTTCAAGTCTTTCAATTTGCAAAAACCAAGACACCCATTCTACTTTCTCAATTAAAAAATACCAAAAACAAGCAAACCGAATATATACATACATATATATATATAACTATATATATATATATATATAAAGATAAAGTAAATGAAATCTCCAAATTCCAATGATATCTCTCCTCTTTTCTCGTCTCACGTAACCTCCCTATCAACATAGATAGACCTACATGCCCCTAAATATATATTATTTTTTCAATAAAAATAACCTCAAAAAACCCATTATATTTAACAAAAATATCTATTTTATCACTATAATTTTATTTTTATCTAAAATTCATTTTGATAGTAAAAACTTAATAAAAAATAATCATTTTACTTCTTATGATTTTATCATCAATTTATGATCATCGAGTATTTTCATTATTTTACACGCTCCCAGAGAAATTTTGAATGTTTTTATTATTGTTAGGGAAAATTTTAGATAAAAATGAAATCATAAATAATAAAATGGATATTTTTACCAACTATAATGATTTTTTTTTTTGGATTATTCCTCTTTACTAATTGATTGTTAACAATTTTTTTTCATTATATTAGCCTATTAATTTCCTTGTATTTTACATTTTGATAGTAAAAAATTAATAAAAAATAATTATTTTACTTCTTATAATAAAATGGATATTTTTACCAACTATAATGATTTTTTTTTTTTTTTTGATTATTCCTCTTTACTAATTGATTGTTTACAATTTTTTTTCGTTATATTAGCCTATTAATTTCCTTGTATTTTATTGGATGTCACCAGGTACATGCCTCAAACTATTTTCTCAGATCATTCAAATTTAAAGCATTGTTAAACTTAATAAATACTGATTATCATAAAAAAATACTTAAAGATAGTTACACTTGAATTATTAAATTATACTGTGATATAGATATTTGTCTTATGTAGAAAATTACTCTTATTTTTCTAGACTACTAGAAAATAGTTGGGCAGTGATATCTTTTAATGACTTTTTTTTTTTTTTTCTCTTCTATAAGACATTATCTTCCTAGTGTCTTGAAGCAAAAAATCTAAAAATTGCAACAACTTTGCACATATTAGTAGACCATTGACTTTCGAAAAAAAGTTGACAACTTAATTTACCATATTGATTCTATAATTTTAATTTCAAATAAAATATATACGTGTCAAAATAGTAATTATTATTTAAAATTTTTGTTATTTCTTGATTGAAATAAAATATGAGATACATGATATAAGATATTTAAGGTAAGTTAATTAAATTATTTTCTTCAAGCTTGGTTTAGGCAGCATAGGGAATACTGTACATATCTTGTAGTATTAGATTTCTATCCATATGATGAAAAGGTCTATTGTATCCTCTTCTTGTCCATCCCACTAAGTGTTTTTTTTTTTTTAAATAAACTTCTATCAATAATTAATCTATTGTACTTTGTAAAGAAAAAAAGGTAAGGTCTGATATAAATTTCATTAGCAAATTTGGAATTGTAATTTATAAATGATATGACCGTCAAAGGTATAAATTGTTAATTGTTATCTTATTTATAGTATAGCACATTGATAATGGATTTTGCATGTCACATGAATTGAATTAATTAGGAGAATCTTTCACAAAGCACAATTCAATTGGTGTCTAGGAAAAACGCTAACCTACCACACTCCTTGTCAACTTGTTTGCCATTAACGTTGACAACTCTCTCTCCCTCTATATATATATATATATTTATATACATGTACATGTATTGAAGGAATTCAACTTAAGTGCATCAAGGGATACCTCTACTTACCGTCTGAGTTGACTTACGTAAAGACAAAGCTATCAATGACAACAAATATGTTTTGATATCAATATTCATTAGGGGTGGGGTCCCCAATTCAACACTTTTAATTTTCATGTGATTCTTTTCTTACAATAAGGAACCTGTAGACCGAGACCAACACAAATCAACCTATGATGTGATTCACCACACCGTGATTAAATGACCCACCAGGCCACCATAGGTCCATAACCATGACTACACCTCTTCAGACTGAACCGAAACCACCTAAGAACAGCATGGAATTGGACCCAACACTCCTCCAGCTTTACTTGATAATTCAATATCATGATTCATGATTTATACACACGTGCGTATATATATGTATATATATACATGTATATGTATATATATGTATGAGAGAAGATTTTGCCATAAATTACAAACAAATTAATATAAACTTCACCATAAATTAGTGATAATATCTATATATCACAATACTTTTAAAGATCCACATAGGATTTTTTAATTAAAACATTTATTAACTATGAATTGACCTTTTTACCCTTTATTGTTTGGATTTAATATCGATTGACTAATGGTTGACTGACGATAAGAGAGGTTTGTGTTGAGTTTTTTAAACCTTAAGGGATGTCAGTGTGAGTTACCCAAACATCATCATTTTTGTTATATGCTTTTTTATTTTATTAATATTTGTTAAATGTTATACTATTACTTTTACTAAATAGCCCCTCATATTTCATATAATTACACTTTTTAATTGTTTTAAACCTTTTCGTCATGTTAGCCTAACTTATGATTTTGTATGTTTGATTATTTGTGTTGATTTTGTTCTAATTTGTTTGATACTTATGTTTCTAATATTGATTTCCACTATCTTTTTCAATGTTAAGGAAGATTTTGTAAGTTAGGGTTTTTTTTTTTTTTTTTTACTTTTTATATATTCTTTTTTGTGTAAAATCGAGGCGGTCGCCTCGACAGTCTTGAGGCGACTGCCTCGCCTCACCGAGACTCCATCGTATCGCCTCGCCTTTCGCCTTTTAAAACATTGGAAACAAGAATTATATTGATCTTACTATAAACAAAAGAAAGGTGAACCAAAACCTGGCAAGCCAAGAACAATTCTACAAGCAAGACATTTCTTGTATATACTTAGATTAAATAAATAAATAAGATGATAAAAAAAAAAAAAAAATTGTTGCTACCCAAAGTCAATGATTAATCAGCAGCAAATCTTTTAAAAATTAATTGATTCAAAATAAGAGAATTCAAGAAATTCCAATAACCATATCAAGGACAATTCAAAATATACACAGTACTACTCTTAAAGGTCAGAAGTACTGAATTGTGTGTGTGAGTCTGTGTCTCCATATGTGGAGAAAGTAACTAATGTTCTGTCCCATATTCATGCACTCAGCTGAGAGAAACATAATGCATCCACCACAACAACATAAAAGATATAAATCAGTGCCACCTAGCCTCAAAGAAATTGACTTTCCCTTTTTAGGCTTCTACTCATTTCAGGATAAAGGATATTGCATAAATCATGCATTCTAACCTTTTTTTTATCATACTGTCATCCATAGCCTTCTATTCCATATTTTTCAAAGCAAGCTCAACACCATAGCCACCCAAGTTTATGGCATCTGTTGCCCCAACAGCACCACAAAGGCCAACTTTTGCTGCACAACCTGAGGGTAATACTGGTCTAACAAAATACTTAACTTTTCCCTGGAATTTGTAGAAACATTTTAGCAGCAATCCCCAGAAAAATAATAATAATAATAATCATCATAGCAAATGAATCATACCACATAAAATAAACAAACTTGATTTACAAGTTTCTTGAATCATCCAAGGACCATCCATTTGTCTATAAGATACATATTAAAACATTGAAAGCAATTTAATTTTAGGGGGAACAATATATCGGTGGTGCTAACTACTATAGAACTAGAATGACATTGGCTTATAGCTTTTTTAACTACAATATCCCCAGACATAGGATAATAGCTTCTACACTTCAGGTTCTTTTGGTTTTTTTCTTCTTCTTTTTCTATTTGGTAGGGATGTGGTTGGGGATGGTTGGCTAGGCATAGAGAGAGAGTTTTCAACAAATTTTTTAGCTGTTCTAAGCATAGTTATTGGAGATCCTTTCTATTGGTTCCTAAGTTCCCTTAGTGGATTTCTGCTTGACTTCGTTTTCTGATCAAAACAAGACTGAGACAAAAATTCCCAGACATCTCAAACGCAGTAGAGTCAAAAAGTCATAAATTATGCTGGAGCGATAGGGTTTCCTGTCTGCAGAATGCTACTGCCCTTCCATACAACAAAAATGCACCTCAGATTTTGATGCTAAACTTGTATGTACAAACAATAAAGCAAGAGAAGCAAAACATAAAATTCAATTACACTTATAAATTAAGAGAATAAAGAAATTTGTCACAGAACAAGTAATGACCACTTTGGCAGCTTGAACGAAATTGACATGAAACTCCTTAAAGCACTCAGTTCCAAGAGCTCCATAAAGAATAGCAATTGGACTCGCAATATTTGAATCAAAGTGGATGTGATCAAAATCAAATAATTCAGGCTGCTGAAATGAGTCTTCAGCACTGGCTTCCAAGAATTAACAAAAATAAAGTTTGCGAATGATGAATATATTACATATATGATGATTATAAATTGATAGAGCAGTTATTACCCTTCAGTAGGGCCGCCAAGCCACATCAACAGTTCAGCAACATCAAAGAACAGTGCTCCACCAGTATCCACCCAACAACATTTTCCAGCAGGGGCCTTGGGATTTACACCAATAAGCAAGGGTTTACATCAATAAGCAAGGGATCAGACTTTTTGGTTTCCAAATTTTCGTTTCTTTCTAAGGTTTCCTTGACTTCAAGGTTTGAGTTACTATCATCAACCGGAGGAAAAGAAGAAAGAGACTCCTCTGCTAACTGGCGGTAAAGAACCAATCTCGGGGATGCTGATCTTAGTGTAAGTGACAACTGAAGAAGTGATGCCAATTGGTCACTTACAAGAGAGCTAAAATGTTTCAAAATTAATTTAGTGCACCCTTTCACTGTAGAAGAATCAAGATCATCCTTCTCAGCATGATGCCAGACTTCAATGAACTCCCCAAAGAGGTCTTTCCGTTCTTTAGATAGTAATTCACTGTACCAAAATTAATAAAATTGTTTGTTCCTTCTATTACAAAATTCAGTGTTCCAGAAAATAAGAATTAAGAAAAAAAAAAAGTTAAAACAGGCTTGGACACTTGTGTTTCAAGTATAAATTTTAAAAACCTATAAAGTCCATAAAATGGTCGAAAGTCCAAGAATTTGTACAAAATCAAAGGTATAATAAATGATAGTTACTCAAAGGATCAAGAAATTTACTAAGAAAATCATTCCAGACAACATAATAAAAAGCAATGATAACAAGTAAGGATGCTACTATTTATTGCTTATTCCATAAAAACTTCATCCACAAGTATGCTACTCAGTTTTCTCAAACAGAAACAGAAATTGACTTCCAACCACAAACTCACATCAAACCTCACAGAACAATTTGGCAGTGTTTTCCCATAAGAAACGAAACTTTTATTAATAAGTGAATAAAAGAATAATTACAAACGCGAACTAGAGGTCCACAAAGACAACTCTTCTTAGAGGTTCAAAAACCTCCACAGAACAAATAAAATTCGCCTGAAAATTCTGTCCACCAGTATCTTACCCAACCAAAAGTACTAAATGGAACCCAGTAAAGACAAAATGATTCCAATAACCCCTTCCAAGTAGAGATGGATAAAGAAGAACGAAAGATCTTGAAACTCCCTTATGATGGATATCCAAAGTGAAGTCAATAGTCATGTTTTATCCAATCCTTTTTCCTCATCATCAAAGATGCAAGTATTCTTCTATTGCCAAATCATCTACATAAAAGCTAGTACAACGCACCTCCATAATGTTTTCAAAAATTTTCCTATCCAGGACACAAAAAAAAAATTCTCAACAAGTAAACAACTTCAAGATTCCAGTACAATCCACAAGATTTGGGCTTCTTCGCATAGCATAGCCCGTAAGTTAAAGAAAAAATGAATGGTTAAGCATCTCACCGCTATTCTAACACATAAAACCCATTGGGATAACGTCTTCTAAGCGTTTCTATTTTGGATTACAGCTCCAGTTTAAACCTTGCCTTGTTGCAGTTGCCCATGCATAAAATTGAACTTTGGATAGGAACTTTAGCCAAATAACTTTACATTGTTTAAAGCACTTATAGGTCTTCCAGCTACCAACCACACACAAATATGATTTGAAGTTATAACTACCTGTTGGATCAAATTCTAACTTTCTCCATCTCATTAAAGCTAACATGATCTATCGAGCTAGAAGGAACTCTCCCTTTCAAATTTTGCTTGAAATCATAATTCCTAACTTAAAGTCAAAGACAATGGGAAAACACGATCATAGCCTTGATAGGTATATTCTAAGAGGAGCACAACATGTAGAAATGGGGCAAAGGCCACCGAAAGATGAATCTCCAATCCACTATTTTTTCCTCTTTTATTCTCAATAAGAAATAAAATATCATACATTGCGAAGAAAATCAGACAATATACAAGGAAAAATGTGAATTAAAAAATCACCCATCATCCAAACAAAAGACCTCCAATAACTGTGCTCATAACCAGTTTAAAAAAAAAATGCCCATAACCAAAAGTTATCATAACTTTCCATAACCAAAGTCATGTGATGGAGAAAGGGAAGGTAAAACTGCTTTTAAGGCCTGATCTACCCTTCAATCCGATCCATTAGATTGAAGAAGACCAGTGTTAGCAGTTGAATCACCCCAGGATATATGATTATGTTAGATAAAACTCTTACGACATTTCAGATACAACTAAACTTACAACATTCATCCCTAAAACTGTAACCACCCACATCGAAGGCTTGCGCATGAAATATCAACAGAAGAAATGAAAAAGACTGAGCCAAAAGACAAATTAAGCTGCTGCAGAATTGCAGTACTGACAGTCCATTAACTAACTACGGTTCTGATAATTGTCAAAGCATTCAATACAAGTATAAGAAGATGCATTGTTGGAACTTCTCAAGATCCCTATATTTGCAAAACCTATAAAATATTCTTCTCTTATACTTTTCTTCTTTCACATCTCTACTACAATTCACAATAACAACCATCTTCCTTTCACAGTTGAGCCAATCTCACTAAATCAAATGAATATGTAAGCAAATAAAGTACAGAAACAAATAAGCAACAAAAATGAATATACAATAAAAGCAGAGTCAGACATACCCAGCTTCGAGAAGCAAAGGAGTGCCGGACGACTAGGCCAGAATAGCGACCTGAACGTTCTTGGGTCTGCGATGATTCTCTGCAGAAAGCCCAGCAATGCACGCACAGAAGACAACCACCAAAACGCACAACCCAGATCTAACACCACTCTCCATTTTGCGAAGCCAGATTATCAGGCTTCCAGGAGTTGATGAAGTAGTCGATCACTTCACACTCACTGCCGTAGACCAAGACTTTTTATGCCCAAACACAATACACGACGACGAGAGACCAAACCACTTGAATTGTTTCGAGTTTTAGTGTGACTTATAATTGTCTTTTGACGTAAACTTGGAGGTTATTTTCGTAATTTAGTTGGTACCACGTCTAGTATGACGTGGCGGTTTGTGATTTGTTTGGATACCAAAAGATTTGGTTGCGATATAGAATTGTAGTGTAGTTTTCAATCAAAGTGAATTCAATATTTTCTTGTCAAAAATATTTTGTGCTCCGGGTGAATTCAACATTATAAGTCGTGATTCAAATCAGGCTGACACAATGCATAAATTTGTGAGTAATGTTGGGCTTCTTAAATATTTTACTCAAATTCATATTTAAATGATATGATATGTGAATTGTCTATATCTTATAAATTATGAAATAATATGATGATGAATAGGATATTGACGATTCATATGCTACATTTTTTGGGTATAGTTTAGATAAAATATTTGAGAAACCTAACATTATTCTAACTTTGTTTTCCCCTTTCAGTATGACAGTATCCTTTTCCACCACCATCCATATAAATTTCTCTGCATTTTCTTACTTTGCTAGAATCTTCTATTCATTTAAAACCTAAAAATATCACTGTTCGTTTTTTATCAT
The DNA here is from genome assembly GCA_021234005.1 of Nephelium lappaceum. Taxonomy (NCBI): domain Eukaryota; kingdom Viridiplantae; phylum Streptophyta; class Magnoliopsida; order Sapindales; family Sapindaceae; genus Nephelium; species Nephelium lappaceum. Next base: position 6,044,277 of record CM038000.1, on the reverse strand, counting down.
CAAAACCTAAAAAATATCATTTTACTTTATCATATGTTCGTTTTTTATCATCAAAACCTAAAAAATATCATTTTACTTTATCATATGTTTGAGGGCATGTTGCACTCAAAACCGAAATATTATTAATAATCAGAATTAAAGTTGTAAGACTGAAACTATATTATAAAGACTGTAGACAAGGATTTACAAACCATAGTCAAATACAATAGTCTAAATAACTAAGATCTACCATAGTCAAGTGTCATAGTCTAAATAACTAAGATCTAAATAAAGATTACATATCAACTAAGAATGACTAATCTATGATTTGTAGGCCATAGTCTGAATATCAAGATAAAAACGACCACGATCCAATTAAAAAAGGTGGTCATTAAATGATCGTAGCTAGTGGTCTATAAGTTGTAGTCAAAGTACTACTGTCTAGACGACTATTATCTAAATAGAGACTACGGACTAACAATGGCCTAGTCCATGGTCCATGGACCATAGTCTAACTTTCAAGATAAAAATGGCATGATTCATGGGAAAATGATGGTTATTAGGTTATTGCAATCCATGGCTGTGAACTGTAGTCAAAGTACTACCGCCTAGATGACAATGGTCTAAATAGGCTATGATTACCATAGTCTAATATCAAGATAAAAAGAGCCACAATCCAAATGAAAACAGTGGTAATTAGATTATCGTAGTCTGCAGACTATAGTTGAAGTACTATCGTTTAATTGACCACAGTAGGGGTGTATTTAACCTTAACTTTAAAAGATTTTCATAGACTTTTATAAATTTAAAAAGTTTGAATATATTTAATATAGACTTGTAAAAATTCTATAAAAATCAAGAGGTATTCAACATAAATTTCTATAGATTTTAGAGTATTTAATATAGAATTTTGAAGAATCTATGAAAGTTTGGGGTTGTTAAAAATGTTCATGACTTTTACGGATTTTCCTATATGACAAGCTTTTGTAGACTTTTGGGTGATAGGTATAAATATCAAATTTCATCAATTTTCTCCCATTCTCCCCCAAAAAAACTTTTCAAGACTTTCAATTGAAAAGAATGAACCCTAATGCCATGAACTCTAGAGTTTCTCTGGTATGTCCCTTTTTTTTTTTTTTTTTTTACTTTGCTCATTTCCATTAATGAACTTATGTATTATAATCGTATGATATATTCAATTCCAATTATTTTAATTGTATGGTATGGTACGATATTGTGTGATATGGCTAGGGTTTGTTAAAAATACTGATATATTGGGTGTAAAGGCAATATAGTTGATGGACATATTTGTGACTATATTTTAGGTTCCTAATTCCTGCACTTTTGTTATGTTTCTTGAGCAATTTAACCGTTTAGTAAAGTGTTTCAAATTACTTTTGGTTGCAAAAGTGTTCATATATTAAAGTGATTACTTCAAGTGTAATTGGAGCAAGATAAGACAAGTTTCAGATGTCGTAGAGTTGTTGTGTAATGGCTATGGTAGTGACCATAGCCAACCACCATCGTGCATTCAATGTAGCCAAAAACAAAGGAGCCGTGATGATGAGTGGCGATGGTGACCACCATCATCGACCACGATTGCTAAGAAGAGAACAATGCAAAAACATGTTGCACACAATAGTGGGCCGCGATGGTAACCACCATCACAAAGGGGCTGTTCTCAGGCTTCATGACTTGACATGCCACCAATTCTGTAATTAGGGTTTTACACCTTATATAAACTAACTTTAAACGTGATTTTGGAGAGCTTTTGATAAAGGCAGCAACAATACATTAGGAGCAACCCTAACTCTTCAATTTTCTCTTAAGAAACACCAGCAATTTGTCATAGTTTCTAGTCAATCTTACTTGTTTCAAGAGCAACAGTCATTCATAGAGATTTAAGGGAGTTCATGGCTTCGTTTGGGTTTAACCTTCTATGTTTATATGCTAATTTTGTTACTAATTTGATGTGTAATTAAACTATGTGTTAGGAATCCAATATTATGACTGTTTGATATACTTTTTATGCAATTTTGCTTACTGTCTTTTCAATGCTTAATTACTTATTATGATTTGCAAGCTTGTCTTTTACATGTTTATCAAATATTGGATGATTGATGGTATTAAGGTTATTTCTAATATTATTAATTAGATCCTAAATAAACGGATTCAATTAGATTATCACATGACCATTGTTGATTTGGTTGAATTACGTTTTCTCAATTATCACATAACCATTGGTTAATTAGGTTAGTGTTTAATTTATAAGTTTCTCATTTAGCACCGCTGGATAGTTTTGGGGTTGTTCAGCTCTCAACTAATCTGTGGGTTAGTGAGGATTTAGAGTAGAATTCCTAATAATATTGTTACTCACTATTAATTAAGTAGCTAAGTGTTTAATTGGTTTTCTATCATTACATTAGATCCTAAATAAACGGATTCAATCAGATTATTACATGACCATTACTAATTTGGTTGAATTACGCTTTCTCAATTATCACATGACAATTGGTTAATTGGTTAATTGGGTTAATGTTTAATTAATAGGTTTTTCATTTAGCACCACTGGATAGTTTTAGAGTTGTTCGCCTCCCAACTAATGCGTGGGTTATTAAGGATTTGGAGTCGAATTCGTAATAATATTGGTACTCATTATTAATTAAGTAGTCAAGTGTTTAATTGATATTCTATCATTACATGGATTGACCAATACAAGTGTAGTGATTAAAAAAATGGATATGAAGTCATGACAGATTCAGCCTTGTTGGTTAGTAGTATCCGTTAATTAAATGCTAGGTGATTTAACCAAATTGTAGATGTTTTAATTGATCAAACAGACATAGCATTGGTGACCTAACTTATCTCTTACCCCTTAGTTCCTTGCAGTTTTGACCAATGGTTTCCATCCGCAAAACCATCTTCTATTCTTGAATTTGATAATACCTCCATTCACTCCACTATTGCTATCACAGGACACATCCATCACCTTCTTTAATGAATGATAAACAAATTGAAATTGATGAATGAACCAATAAGGAAAAAGAAAATGGGGCAACTTGATTAAAGAAAGAAGGAAAAAACAAAATTGGAGCAAATTGATTAAAAGAAGAAATTTTTTTTTCCACAACGTATAGCCTTCATAGGCTTATATAAGCCAAACAAAATATGCCCGTTGGCCATCCAACGGTCCACGCTTTTTTTCATTTAATTTCTTTCTTTTTTTTTTAATTGCCTTAAAAAAAAAATCAGTAATTTGTTCAATTGACAAACGCAGAACCTAGTACAAATGGCGGCTGTAACATCCATTTCTCTTTCTTTATTTGTAATTTTTTGTCTTCATTCATGGGTAAAATTGGCAAACTACTTTAATTTCAACTGATCATCATTTTTGTCTTTGTACCACAGAAAACGATCAACGGCCAGACTTAACATCCTATGACCCTTAAAGTGGGGGTATCTCGTTACAAAAACCAAACTTCGTTTTCATATTTTTAAAGTTTTACCTCAGACAGGTGTTGTATAATTCGCTCTTTTAAAAAAAATAATAATAATAATAACTTTGCTCAATATAAACTCTCAATCCAAAATGAATTTCATTATAGAAACAAGCTGATCAATATCAAAAACGAGATAGGATGGTTGCAAGAATTTTGGTGTGCTCATCAATGATAAAATGAAAGCACTTTAATTCAAAGATCTTCAGGTTCTACAATCTAATGCTACCAACTTGGCGGTCAAGTGCTGGCCTGGCTAGCTAAGCTCAATAGACTTGTCGGACAATTTTCATTTAGAAATCTTCCTGCCAAACCTGCAGATTGCAGGCATTGGCATAGCAGGCCGGTAACAAAGTGGATGGAGCAAGTAAAATTTCCTCTCCTTGTCAAACACAATAATGCCTCTAATCCACAATGTATTGAACTTTTCATCCTACTACAGGTAATATTCCTCCGAAACAACAGCTTCAGTTGCAGAATTTCCACTGAGATTAGTAATTAAAGTATCCTTGTGAGCTTGTTCTGAGCCAGAAGAATTTTGCTGGCAACATTCTGTATTAAATGTCTGATCTCATTAACTTATCGAAACTATCTATGTGATTAAGTCCCTGTATCACTAATAACAGTCCTGGTTTAGATCAAGGATCACAATCTTGTTTTGTATTAGAGTTTTGTGACCTATCTATGTCAATTCGTATCCTTTCATGCTCAAGTTTGTCAGAAAATCGTGAACTAGCAACACTGTACACTTCTCTTGTCTTAGCCTACCAAGAGCTGCCTATTCTTTCATAACCAGTAACTCTTCAAATAAAGAGATTATCATCCACAACTTGTTATTGTATCTAAATTTTGAGGTAAAGTTCCTGAAACACTTCATGTTTTCCCAAAATCAAACCTGCTGTTGTCTTTGTTAATTTAGTTCGATAAGCTATGGTGAATGCTAACGAACGAAACTTGAAAAGATATAGAATCTTATGATATGGCAGACATATTAGCATATGCAAAGAGAAGACTGAACATTCAAGAAAGAAATATTAACAAAATGATAAGATCTGTTGCCTAATGCAAATACCTAGAAATCTATTCTGTAAAATGTTGCCGAAAATAGTAGAAACAAAAAGTTTCAAACCTCTGAAGCAGTGAAATCCCACTAAAGCACTTAATTCCCTTCAAAATACCTGTGAGTATTTCCCCATGAGGGTTGCATATTTAATACAATAAGTTATTTGCAAGGCTAATTTGCATAAATAGAAATTAACTCTATTTGTTAGGACAAAACAGAAAACAATACAAGCAGCAACACCAGCTGTAATAAGGAGAAAAAGCTGCACAATAAAGGACACAAAAATAATCTCAATATATATCACTTAAATCTATATAATTACGACATCTTGATTTATCACAAATTTTTTCTTGCAGAGACATCCTACGTGATCTATTTGTTCATTCATCATATGGTAGAAACGATTTAAATCCATCAATTGACATCTAACATTTGCAAATTCTCTATTCTTTCTGTCCTTGTCAAAATTCAGACTCAGTTGAATGCTTATTTCTATGTATGTCACTTGCACTAACAGGTCTTCAAGCCAACCCCACACGTCATTACAGCAAGCACATTGTAGCATTACATAAAACAAGATTAACCTATCACATAGGCTAGCTCATAGTCAGACCTCATAACTTGAGATTCTCACCAAAATTCTACAAATATTGACCATTGGCCAACCAAAATGCAGCTCATTTGCTCAAGACCCTCAACTAATCTATTGGCTGAATGACAATGCTGAATTTAACTGCAGCATCTCATGTATAAAGTGTAGCGTCAACATTCTTATACCCAGTATGTAGATTGTAAAATTATGATATGTCATGCTTACCTGAGCATGTCACCAGTATTCAACTGTGGCCCGCTCAATGCTGGTGAGATGCTGAATTTATTACCATCACCATAAAACGAAGGATGCCCAAGAGGCATTGGTCGATCCAGGATGGGTGGAACTTCAATATCTCCTTCCAACATTTTCAGAGCATCCACAATGGTAGGCCTCAATGCCACCATGACATGAGCACACAAAATTCCTACCAATACAAATCTCTACATTATTGATCTGTGACTTGCATCCACCTAATCCCCCTCCTCCAACAAAGATGCATCCAAATGAAACATCCAGCAATCCTATGCCAGTATTGATAATGTCCTACACAGGCGTTAACTCTGAAACTGGAAGCCACATCAATTCAAATGCAAAGCAGTGACTGTTAATTAAGCCTCATATTTACAGTTCAAGTCATAAAAACTTTAAGATTGGCAACTGCAAGACAAGCACCAAGAAATTGAGAACCAGTCTTCAGAAAAAGAAGAGCTTGATTACTAGAATACAATTTTTTTTAGAACAAAGTCTTTCCACAATAAACTCTCAACATTTGTTTCAAAATAATATAATAATTAGCGAACAAAGCAACCTAAAATATAACTGATAGCAGCTTTTTACTTTGTTAACATTTCTTGAAATCATAAGAAACTCTTTTCTTCCATTATTTTCACATCAACAGAAGACTGAAGTAAGAGTATACTCATCAATACCATTCCCCAGCTACAAAAATTACATATATCACCTTTGTTTTGTATAAGCATGATGTATTGGAACGGTAAAAGCCCCCCAAAAAACAAAAAGAAAATGACAAATTCTGTGTGTGTTCAAAGCTCCCTTTGATTCTATGTGATAGCAGCTTCTATGGAAACTTCAGATATACCAAAATCTCTATCTTGTTATTACTAATTTTGATCACCTTTAGAAGAGATGATTCTTGAATGCAAGTATCATTCTAGGTGAGAAAAGCAAAACAGACGCTAAGATCGAACCAAAGAACATCTTCATAGCATATCGCACAGGGTCATGATCATCTTTTTCATAGACATTCCTTGGGGTAGTAAGGCCGTTGCTGAAGCTGAAGGTAGGGCTTCGGGCTTCTATTACTGCATCTGCCAGGTCAGTGATAAAAGTAGAGGTACAATTTAGAGCAGATACACGTCCCCAGTTTTCTATGCCAGATTCAAGAGCCAAGTGTTTGTACTCCCTGTCAATTTGTTCAAGTGTCTCTATGTGCTCGCTCACAAAGCCAGAATTAAGAAGAAAATTAATATGATCTTTGGAATACCATTTTTAACACTCATAAACTAATGCTAAACCAATCGAATTTGCAGCTTTGGTAACTTGTCATGTCCCTTACTGGAACAGCTAGAAGACTCTTTACACCTTTCTGGCCAAGCTCAACAAGAACTTCATCAGTGTATGGCTTCAGCCATTCTACAGGCCCAACTCAACTCTGACCAAAAGAAGAGAAAGAAAAACCAAATTACAAGGAATTACAGCATAAGTAGAACAGCCCCATCTGTCAAGGAGAACAAAAAATTAGCACTCAATAGACCGTAGACAGTGGTCGCGGACAGTGTTCATAATCAAGCCTTAAAGAAAGCAGAACCAAAGATTTGAGAAGGTAGGCTTCATTTTAAACCTGGTATGCTGGTGTATGATCATTGTTAATTCCTCTATCTTTCAATTTCTGCATGATAAAGTAGATGCACTCTTCCATCTGATCTTTGTAGGGATTGCCAGCATCCTCAACATAACTGACTTGTACTCCATGGGCACTGAAGAATATCGTGACCTAGAGTTCCATACAAGAGTAAAGAGGAGTCGTTAAGAGAGAATCTCATAAGACCACAATTCAGATGTCAATTTTAAAATAATAACTTTCTGCATCAAAAAAACTATGCAGAAAGAATTATATGCAATTACAAAATGTACCTCTTCAGGCTTTGTGAATTTCTCCAGCTCCTTGTGAATCAAGCCAGCCATGGAGGTAACATAACCTTCTTGCTGATACTAGGACCCTATAATGGAAACTGGCAGCCTCGATAGATATGGCATCTTCCCTGATATATTACCCCCATTCAGAATGGCTTATGAATTGTGAAAAAATGATCAACTACAATTAAGGAGCTGAAGCATAGAAGCTGAGACAAAAATATCACCTAGATATATTCTGGAGAACACGGATAAAGTGGCAGCACAACAAGCCTTGTAATTTTGTCCCTCTTGATCTGTCACATTTAATAAAATATATTATAACTATATCAACTTTACAAGTTTAACATAGAAGGGACACTTTTTGTTGCTACTTGGCTGTAAAAATACAATGGCTTTCAAGAATAACATCAAACACTAAAAATCCAGTCATTAAAGATACTTACATAAAAGGAACAGATGCAAAAAATGGCAATCCGCTCTCTCTCCCTCTCTCTCCCCTTCTAATAAAATATAATGGCTTTAACAAAACAGCCCCGAACTTTGCCTAATACATAAGCGCCACATGATAATTCTACAACATTATTAACAGCTAAAATGTCAAAATTTCCATAAAATGAAAATTAAATACATGGAGCAGTGCTCGGTAAGACACAATTACACAGACAACAAAAAAAGTGCAACATGCACCTGCTGAACTGCCTCTTCAGTAAACGGGCACCAATACAGCATTCCAACATAGACATTTGCAGTCAAATTCTTTGCTTTGAGAGCTATTTTAAGTGCATCAGCCTGCAGTAGTTTTTGCCAGCAGTAAGTACACATCACAAAAGAAACTAGACGAAAATAAACATTCTTGAAAACAAAAGAGCACAATTTGCTGAAAACAAGATTAAATGCCCGTGCACAAAAGAAACATTTTTTACCTGCTCATCCCTTGTTTTACACAGACACATACCTTTCGATTTAAGGGGCAGCCACACATTAGCATCGTAATGATGCTAAGAGAGGCTATGAAACCGGTTGCACCAGGGGTTACGAAGATCTCATAAGCCTCTGGGTTTTCATCGTACAAAATGGATTCCCCAAGTTGGTGGTGCCCATCATTCTCTTGCCAGTGATCGCCAGGAGAGGAGTATCCTGCATTGACGGCCAAGCCGACGACAAGCATTGCCACCCCAATGATCAATCCCCGCTGTTGCTCTATCCAATTCTTCTCTTCCCCATCGCTTTGCTCCTCCACCAAAAGTGAAGGAATGGAAATGGGAATGAAACTAGTCTGCTGCTCCAAGGGGTGTGACACAGAGGTCAACTGCTCCACCGGGAGTGACACAGTCAGCTACTCTAACGGCCGTGAGACAGAAGCATCAGAGGTCGGCTGCTCCATTACCATTCTTGAGCAGCCGTTGGTGGAGGACAGCGAGGAAAAAGCCACAAATTGGATCAAGAGGAATCGCAACACAATCATCATGGTCGCAATCCTGACGGCAGGCTTGGCCATCAATGCTGCTTACAACACTCCAGACAGAAACCATGCACATTGCTAAAATTGTACAAAATCGTGCAAATAAAGTATTTCATATAAATATGTATTTAAAACACTTTATTTACGAATAATAATGCATATTGTTATTTATAGCAACATCCATTTGCACAGTTATGACAACGTGCATGATTTTGCATATTGTCATATGGTTTTACATGGCTTTACATGTTATCGTAAACCTTTTCCATAACATGCATTATTTGCATGTTGCCATAAGTGACTTACAACGATATAGATCTCATTTGTTTTTTTAGCAGAAATCAAGCAATCGTACACATTAGGCGTAGAGCTCACCCAATTAATCAGCCACTTCACTGCCTTGTAGAGTTGCCGCAGGACATGCCAAACACCAAGAACGATCACCAAGCCAAAACACAACACAATGATAATGTAAGCTTTATATAGCTGGGGAACCGAAATAGATGCCACCACTCGAACATATATCATGTAAGTGACAACAATTCTGAAGATGGCCATCCAAACGAAAATAATAAAAACTTAGACGCATACCTTTCGATTTAAGGGGCAGCCACACATTAGCATCGTAATGATGCTAAGAGAGGCTATGAAACCAATTGCACCCGCGGTTACGAAGATCTCATAAGCCTCTGGGTTTTCATCGTACAAAATGGATTCCCCAAGTTGGTGGTACCCATCATTCTCTTGCCAGTGACCGCCAAGAGAGGAGTATCCCGTATTGACGGCCAAGCCGACGACAAGCATTGCGACCCCAATGATCAATCCTCGCTGTTGCTCTATCCAATTCTTCTCTTCCCCATCGCTTTGCTCCTCCACCGAAAGTGAAGGAATGGAAATGGGAATGGAATTGGTCTGCTGCTCCACGGGGTGTGACAAAGAAATCAACCGCTCCACCGGGAGTGACATAGTCAGCCGCTCCAACGGTTGTGAGACAGAAGCATCAGAGGTCGGCTGCTCCATTACCATTTTTGAGCAGCAGCCGTTGGAGGACGACGAGGGAGAAGCCACAAATTGGATCAAGGGGAATCGCAACACAATCATCATGGTCGCAATCCTGATGGCAGGCTTGGCCATCAATACTGCTTACAACAACCCAGGCGAAAACCATGCACATTGCTAAAACCGTGCAAAATCATGCAAATAAAGTATTTCATATAAATATATATTTAAAACACTTTATTTACGAATAATAATGCATATTGTTATTTGTAGCAACATCCATTTGCACGGTTATGACAATGTGCATGATTTTGCATATTGTCATATGGTTTTACATGACTTTACATGTTGTCGTGAACCTTTTCCATAATATACATTATTTGCATGTTGCCATAAGTGACTTACAATGATATAGATCTAATTTGTTTTTTTGGCAGAAATCAAGCAATCCTACACATTAGGCGTAGAGCTCACCCAATTCATCAGCCACTTCACTGCCTTGTAGAGTTGCCAGAGGACATGCCAAACACCAAGAACGATCACCAAGCCGAACCACAACAATATGATAATGTAAGCTTTATATAGTTGGGGAACCAGAATAGATGCCACCACTCGAACATATATCATGTAAGTGACAGTAATTCCGAAGATGGCCATCCACACGAAAATCATAAAAACTCAGATGCATACCTTTCGATTTAAGGGGCAGCCACACATTAGCATTATAATGATGCTAAGAGAGGCTATGAAACCGGTTGCACCCGCGGTTAAGAAGATCTCATAAGCCTCTGGGTTTTCATCGTACAAAATGGATTCCCCAAGTTGGTGGTGCCCATCATTCTCTTGCTAGTAACCGCTACGAGAGGAGTATCCCGCATTGATGGCCAAGCCGACGACAAGCATTGCCACCCCAATGATCAATCCTCGCTGTTGCTCTATCCAATTCTTCTCTTCCCCATCGTTTTGCTCTTCCACCGAAATTGAAGGAATGGAAATGGGAATGGAAGTGGTCTGCCGCTCCACGGGGTGTGACACAGAGGTCAACTGCTCCATTGCGAGTGACACAGTCAGTTGCTCCAACGGTCGTGAGACAGAAGCATCAGAGGTCGGCTGCTCTATTACCATTCTTGAGCAACCGCCGGTGGAGGACGGCGAGGGAGAAGCCACAAATTGGATTAAGGGGAATCGCAACACAATCATCATGGTCGCAATCCCGATGGCAAGCTTGGCCATCAATGCTGCTTGCAACACCCTAGACGGAAACCATGCACATTGCTAAAACCGTTCAAAATCATGGAAATAAAGTATTTTATATAAATATGTATTTAAAACACTTTTTTTACGAATAATAATGCATATTGTTATTTGTAGCAACATCCATTTGCACGGTAATGACAACGTGCATGATTTTGCATATTGTCAAAGGGTTTACATGGCTTTACACGTTGTCGTAAACCTTTTCCATAACATACATTATTTGCATGTTGCCATAAGTGACTTACAACGATATAGATCTAATTTGTTTTTTTGGCAAAAATCAAGCAATCCTACACATTAGGCTTAAAGCTCACCCAAATCATCAGCCACTTCACTGCCTTGTAAAGTTGCCGCAGGACATGCCAAACACCAAGAACGATCACCAAGCTGAACCACAACACAATGATAATGTAAGCTTTATATAGCTGGGCAACCGGAATAGATGCCACCACTCGAACATATATCATGTAAGTGACAGCAATTCCGAAAAAGGCCATCCACACGAAAATCATAAAAACTCAAACGCATACCTTTCGATTTAAGGGGCAGCCACACTTTAGCATCGTAATGATGCTAAGAGAGGCTATGAAACCGGTTGCACCCGCGGTTAAGAAGATCTCATAAGCATTTGGGTTTTCATGGCATAAAATGGATTCCCAAAGTTGGTGATGCCCATCATTCTCTTGCCAGTGACCGCCAGGAGAAGAGTATCCCGTATTGACGGCCAAGCCGACGACAAGCATTGCAACCCCAATGATCAATCCTCACTGTTGCTCTATCCAATTCTTCTCTTCCCCATCGCTTTGCTCCTCCACTGAAAATGAAGGAATGGAAATGGGAATGGAACTGGTCTGCTGCTCTACGGGGTGTGACACAGAGGTCAACTGCTCCACCAGGAGTGACACATTCAGCTGCTCCAACGGCCGTGAGGCAAAAGCATCAGAGGTCGGCTTCTCCATTACCATTCTTGAGCAGCCGCTGGTGGAGGACGACGAGGGAGAAGCCACAAATTGGATCAAGGGGAATCGTAACACAGTCATCATGGTCGCAATCTTGATGGCCGGCCTGGCCATCAATGCTGCTTACAACACTCTAGACGGAAACCATGGAAATTGCTAAAATCGTGCAAATAAAGTATTTCATATAAATATGTATTTAAAACACTTTATTTACGAATAATAATTAATATTGTAATTTATAGCAACATCCATTTGCACGGTTATGACAACGTGCATGATTTTGCATATTGTCATAAGGTTTTACATGGCTTTACACGTTGTCGTAAACCTTTTCCATAACATACATTATTTGGATGTTGCCATAAGTGACTTACCACAATATAGATCTCATTTGTTTTTCTGATAGAAATCAAGCAATCCTACACATTAGGCGTGGAGCTTACCCAATTCATCAGCCATTTCACTGCCTTGTAGAGTTGCCGCAGGACATGCCAAACACCAAGAACGATCACCAAGCCAAAACACAACACAATGATGATGTAAGCTTTATATAGTTAGGGAACCGGAATAGATGCCACCACTCGAACATATATCAGTAAGTGACAGCAATTCCAAAGATGGTCATCCACACGAAAATCATAAAAACTCAGACGCATACCTTTCGATTTAAGGGGCAGCCACACTTTAGCATCGTAATGATGCTAAGAGAGGCTATGAAACCGGTTGCACCCGCGGTTACGAAGATCTCATAAGCCTTTGGGTTTTTATCGTACAAAATGATTTCCCCAAGTTTGTGGTGCCCATCATTCTCTTATGAGTGATTGCCAGGAGAGGAGTATCTCGCATTGACGTCTAAGCTGACAATAAGCATTGCTACTCCAATGATCAATCATTGCTGTTGCTCTTTCCAATTCTTCTATTCCCCATCGCTTTGCTCCTCCATTGAAGGTGAAGGAATGGAAATAGGAATGGAACTGGTCTGCTGCTCCACGGGGTGTGACACAGAGGTCAACTTCTCTACCGGGAGTGACACAGTCAGTTGCTCTAACGGCCATGGAATAGAAGCATCAGAGGTCGGTTGCATCATTACCACTCTTGAGCAGCCGCCGGTGGACGACGGCGAGGGAGATGCCACAAATTGGATCAAGGAGAATGGCAACACAATCATCATGGTCGCAATCCTAACGGTCGGCTTGGCCACCAATGCTGCTTACAACACCCCAGGCGGAAACCATGCACATTGCTAAAACCGTGCAAAATCGTGCAAATAAAGTATTTCATATAAATATTTATTTAAAACACTTTATTTACGAATAATAATGCATATTGTTATTTATAGCAACATCCATTTGCACAGTTATGACAACGTGCATGATTTTGCATATTGTCATATGGTTTTACATGGCTTTACACGTTGTCGTAAACATTTTCCATAACATACATTATTTGGATGTTGCCATAAGTGACTTACAACGACATAGATCTCATTTGTTTTTCTGACAGAAATCAAGCAATCCTACACATTAGGCATGGAGCTCACCCAATTCATCAACCAGTTCACTGCCTTGTAGAGTTGCCGCAGGACATGCCAAACACCAAGAACGATCACCAAGCCGAACCACAAGACAATGATAATGTAAGCTTTATATAGCTAGGGAACCGGAATAGATGCCACTGCTCGAACATATATCATGTAAGTGACAGCAATTCCGAATATGGCCATCCACATGAAAATCATAAAAACTTAGACGCATACCTTTCGATTTAAGGGGCAGCCACACATTAGCATCGTAATGATGCTAAGAGAGGCTATGAAACCGGTTGCACCCGCGGTTACGAAGATCTCATAAGCCTTTGGGTTTTTATCGTACAAAATGGTTTCCCCAAGTTAGTGGTGCCCATCTTTCTCTTACGAGTGATTGCCAGGAGAGGAGTATCTCGCATTGACGTCCAAGCCGACAATAAGCATTGCCGCCCCAATGATCAATCCTGGCTGTTGCTCAATCCAATTCTTCTCTTCCCCATCGCTTTGCTCCTCCATCGAAGGTGAAGGAATGAAAATGGGAATGGAACTGGTCTGCTGCTCCACCGGGAGTGACACAGTCAGTTGCTCTAACGACCGTGGGACAGAAGCATCAGAGGTCAGCTGCTCCATTACCACTCTTGAACAGCCGTCGGTGGAGGACGGCGAGGGAGATGCCACAAATTGGATCAAGGAGAATCACAACACAATCATCATGGTCGCAATCCTGATGGTCGGCTTGGCCACCAATGCTGCTTACAACACCCCAGGCGGAAACCATGCACATTGCTAAAATCGTGCAAAATTGTGCAAATAAAGTATTTCATATAAATATGTATTTAAAACACTTTATTTACGAATAATAATGCATATTGTTATTTATAGCAACATCCATTTGCACGGTTATGACAACGTGCATGATTTTGCATATTGTCATATGGTTTTACATGGCTTTACACATTATCGTAAACATTTTCCATAACATACATTATTTGGATGTTGCCATAAGTGACTTACAACGACATAGATCTCATTTGTTTTTCTGACAGAAATCAAGCAATCCTACACATTAGGCATGGAGCTCACCCAATTCATCAGCCAGTTCACTGCCTTGTAGAGTTGCCGCAGGACATGCCAAACACCAAGATTGATCACCAAGCCGAACCACAACACAATGATAATGTAAGCTTTATATAGCTGGGGAACCGGAATCGATGCCACCGCCCGAACATGGCCATCCACACGAAAATCATAAAAACTCTAGCGCATACCTTTAGATTTAAGGGGCAGCCACACAGTAGCATCGTAATGATGCTAAGAGAGGCTATGAAACTGGTTACACCCGCGGTTACAAAGATCTCATAAGCCTCTGGGTTTTTATCATACAAAATGGTTTCCCCAAGTTGGTGGTGCCCATTATTCTCTTACGAGTGATTGCCAGAAGAGGAGTATCTCGCATTGACATCCAAGCCGACAATAAGCATTGCCGCTCCAATGATCAATCCTTGCTGTTGCTCTATCTAATTCTTCTCTTCCCCATTGCTTTGCTCCTCCATCGAAGGTGAAGGAATGGAAATGGGAATGGAACTGGTCTGCTGCTCCACGGGGTGTGACACAAAGGTCAACTGCTCCACCGGGAGTGACACAGTCAGTTGCTCTAACAGCCTTGGGACAGAAGCATCAGAGGTCGGCTGCTCCATTACCACTCTTGAGCAGCCGTCAGTGGAGGACGGTGAGGGAGAAGCCACAAATTCGATCAAGGGGAATCGTAACACAATCATCATGGTTGCAATCCTGATGGTAGGTTTGGCCATCAATGCTGCTTACAACACCCTAAGCGGAAGCCATGCACATTGCTAAAACCGTGCAAAATTTTGCAAATAAAGTATTTCATATAAATATGTATTTAAAACACTTTATTTATGAATAATAATTTATATTATTATTTACAGCAACATCCATTTGCACGGTTATGACAACGTGCATGATATTGCATATTGTCATAAGGTTTTACATGGCTTTACACGTTGTCGTAAACCTTTTCCTTAACATACATTATTTGCATGTTGCCATAAGTGACTTACGACGATATAGATCTCATTTGTTTTTTTGGCAGAAATCAAGCAATCCTACACATTAGGCGTAAAGCTCACCCAATTCATCAACCACTTCACTGCCTTGTAGAGTTGCCGCAGGACATGCCAAACACCAAGAACCATCACCAAGCCGAACCACAACACAATGATAATGTAAGCTTTATATAGCTGGGGAACCGGGATAGATGCCACCACTCGAACATATATCATGTAAGTGACAGTAATTCCGAGGATGGTCATCCACACGAAAATCATAAAAACTCAGACGCATACCTTTCGATTTAAAGGGCAACTAGCATCGTAATGATGCTAAGAGAGGCTATGAAACCGGTTGTACCCGCGGTTACAAAGATCTCATAAGCCTCTGGGTTTTCATGGTACAAAATGGTTTCCCCAAGTTGGTGGTGCCCATCATTCTTTTGCCAGTGACCGCCAGGAGAGGAGTATCATGCATTGACGGCCAAGCCGACGATAAGCATTGCGACCCCAATGATCAATCCTCATTGTTGCTCTATCAAATTCTTCTCTTTCCCATCGTTTTGTTGCTCCACCGAAAGCGAAGGATTGGAAATGGGAAAAGAACAAGTCGGCTTGGCCATCTACGCTGCTTACAACACCCCAGGCAGAAACCATGCACATTGCTAAAACCGTGCAAAATCGTGTGAATAAAGTATTTCATATAAATATGTATTTAAAACACTTTATTTACGAATAATAATGTATATTGTTATTTATAGCAACATCCATTTGCACGGTTATGACAACGTGCATGATTTTCCATATTGTCTTATGGTTTTACATGGATTTACACGTTGTCATAAACCTTTTCCATAACATACATTATTTGCATGTTGCCATAAGTGACTTACAACCACATAGATCTCATTTGTTTTTTTGGCAGAAATCAAGCAATCCTACACATTAGGCGTAAAGCTCACCCAATTCATCAGCCACTTCACTGCCTTGTAGAGTTGCCACAGAACATGCCAAATAGCAAGAACTATGACCAAGCCGAACCACAACACAATGATATTGTAAGCTTTATATAGCTGGGAACCAGAATAGATGCCACCACTCTAACATATATCATGTAAGTGACAACGATTCCGAAGATGGCCATCCACACAAAAATCATAAAAACTCAGACGCATACCTTTCGATTTAAGGGGTAGCCACACATTAGCATGGTAATGATACTAAGAGAGACTATGAAACCGGTTGCACCTGCGGTTACGAAGATCTCATAAGCCTCTGGGTTTTCATCGTACAAAATAGATTCCCCAAGTTGGTGGTGTCCATCATTCTCTTGCCAATGACCGCCAGGAGAGGAGTATCTCGCATTGACGGCCAAACCGACGACAAGCATTGCCACCCCAATGATCAATCCTCGCTGTTGCTGTATCCAATTCTTCTCTTGCCCATCGCTTTGCTCCTCCACCGAAAGTGAAGGAATGGAAATGGGAATGGAATAGGTCTGCTGCTCCACGGGGTCTGACACAGAGGCCAACTGCTCCACCGGGAGTGACACAGTCAGCTGTTCCATTGGCCGTGAGACAGATGCATCAGAGGTCGGCTGCTCCATTACCATTCTTGAGCAGCCGCCGATGGAGGACGGCGAGGGAGAAGCCACAAATTGGATCAAGGAGAATCGTAACACAATCATTATGGTCGCAATCCTGATGGTCGGCTTGGCCATCAATGCTGCTTTCAACACCCCATGTGGAAACCATGCACATTGCTAAAACTGTGCAAAATCGTGCAAATAAAATATTTTATATAAATATGTATTTAAAACACTTTATTTACGAATAATAATGCATATTGTTATCTACAGCAACATCCATTTGCACGGTTATGACAACGTGCATGATATTGCATATTGTCATATGGTTTTACATGTCTTTACACATTGTCGTAAACCTTTTCCATAACATACATTATTTGCATGTTGCCATAAGTGACTTACAACGACATAGATCTCATTTGTTTTCTTGGCAGAAATCAAGCAATCCTCCACATTAGGCGTAGAGCTCACCTAATTCATCAGCCAGTTCACTGCTTTATAGAGTTGCCACAGGACATGCCAAACAGCAAGAACCATCACCAGGCCGAACCACAACACAATGATAATGTAAGCTTTATATAGCTGGGGAACCGGAATAGAGGCCACCGCTCGAACATATATCATGTAAGTGACAGCAATTCCGAAGATGGCCATGCACACGAAAATCATATAAACCCAAACGCATACCTTTCGATTTAAGCGGCAGCCACACAGTAGCATTGTAATGATACTAAGAGAGGCTATGAAACCGGTTGCACCCGCGGTTACGAAGATATCATAAGCCTCTAGGTTTTCATCGTACAAAATGGATTCCCCAAGTTGGTGGTGCCCATCATTCTCTTGCCAGTGACCGCCAGGAGAGGAGTATCCCACATTGACGGCCAAGCCGACGACAAGCATTGCCGCCCCAATGATCAATCCTCGTTGTTGCTCTATCCAATTCTTCTCTTGCCCATCGCTTTGCTCCTCCATCGAAAGCGAAGGAATGGAAAAGGGAAAAGAACAAGTCGGTTTGGCCGTCTACGCTGCTTACAACATCCCAGGCAGAAACCATGCACATTGCTAAAACCGTGTAAAATCGTGCAAATAATGTATTTCATATAAATATGTATTTAAAACACTTTATTTACGAATAATAATGCATATTGTTATTTATAGCAACATCCATTTGCATGGTTATGACAACGTGCATGGTTTTGCTTATTGTTATATGGTTTTATATGGCGTTACACGTTGTCGTAAACCTTTTCCATAACATACATTATTTGCATGTTGCCATAAGTGACTTACAACGATATAGATCTCATTTGTTTTTTTGGCAGAAATCAAGCAATCCTACACATTAGGCTTAGAGCTCACCCAATTCATCAGCCACTTCACTGCCTTGTAGAATTGCCACAGGACATGCCAACCACCAAGAACCATCACCAAGCCGAACCACAACACAATGATAATAAAACCTTTATATAGCTGGGAAACCGAAATAGATGCCACCACTCGAACATATATAACGTAAGTGATAGCAATTCCCAAGATGACCATCCACACGAAAATCATAAAAACTCAGACCCATACCTTTCAATTTAAGGGGCAGCCACACATTAGCATCGTAATGATGCTAAAAGAGGTTATGAAACCGGTTGCACCCGCGGTTACGAAGATCTCATAAGGCTTTGGGCTTTCATCGTACAAAATAGATTCCCCAAGTTGGTGGTGCCCATTATTCTCTTCCCAGTGACGGCTAGGATAGAAGTAACCCGCATTGACGGCCAAGCCGACAACAAGCATTGCCACCCCAATGATCAATCCTCGCTGTTGCTCTATCCAATTCTTCTCTTCCCCATCGTTTTACTCCTCCACCGAAAGGGAAGAATGGAAATGGGAGTGGAACTGGCCTACTGCTCCACGGGGTGTGACACAAAAGTCAACTGCTCGGGAGTGACATGGTAAGCTATTCCAACGGCCGTGAAACAGAAGCATTAGAGGGCGGCTGCTCCATTACCATTCTTGAGCAGCCACCGGTGGAGGACAGCGAGCGAGAAGCCACAAATTGGATCAAGGGGAATCGTAACACAATCATTATGGTCGCAATCCTGATGGCCGGCTTGGCCATCAATGCTGCTTACAACACCCTAGGCGGAAACCATGCACATTGCTAAAACCGTGCAAAATCGTGCAAATAAAGTATTTCATATAAATATGTATTTAAAACACTTTATTTACGAATAATAATGGATATTGTTATTTATAGCAACATCCATTTGCACGGTTATGACAACGTGCATGATTTTGCATATTGTCATTTGGTTTTATATGGCTCTACACGTTGTCGTAAACCTTTTCCATAACATACATTATTGGCATGTTGCCATAAATGACTTACAACGATATAGATCTCATTTGTTTTTTTGGCAGAAATCAAGCAATCCTACACATTAGGTGTAGACCTCACCCAATTCATCAGTCACTTCACTACCTTGTAGAGTTTTCGCAGGACATGCCAAACACCAAGAACCATCACCAAGCCGAACCACAACACAATGATAATGCAAGCTTTATATAGCTGGGCAACCGGAATAGATGCCACCACTCGAACATATATCATGTAAGTGACAGCAATTCCGAAGATGGCCATCCACACGAAAATCATAAAAACTCAGACGCATACCTTACGATTTAAAGGGTAGCCACACCTTAGCATCATAATGATGCTAAGAGAGGTTTTGAAACCGGTTGCACCCGCGGTTACGAAGATCTCATAAGCCTCTGGGTCTTCATCGTACAAAATAGATTCCCTAAGTTGGTAGTGCCTATCATGCTCTTGCCAATGACCGCCAGGAGAGGAGTATCTCACATTGACGGCCAAGTCGACGACAAGCATTGCCACCCCAATGATCAATCCTCGTTGTTGCTCTATCAAATTATTCTCTTCCTCATCGTTTTGCTCCTCCACCGAAAGTTACAGAATAGAAATGGGAATGGAACTGGTCTGCTGCTCCACGGGGTGTGACACAAAGGTCAACAGCTCCACCGGGAGTGACAGAGTCAGCTGCTCCAACGGCCGTGAGACAGAAGCATTAGAGGTTGGCTGGTCCATTACCATTCTTGAGCAACCGCCGGTGGAGGACGGCGAGGGAGAAGCCACAAATTGGATCAAGGAGAATCGCAACACAATCATCATGGTCGTAATCCTGAGCGCCGGCTTGGCCATCAATGCTGCTTACAACACCCCAGACGAAAACCATGCACATTTCTAAAACCGTGCAAAATCGTGCGAATAAAGTATTTCAATAAATATGTACTTAAAACACTTTAGTTACGAATAATAATGCATATTGTTCTTTATAGCAACATCCATTTGCACGGTTATGACAACGTGCATGATTTTGCATATTGTCATTTGGTTTTATATGGCTCTACAAGTTGTCGTAAATCCTTTCCATAACATACATTATTTGCATGTTGCCATAAATGAATTACAACGATATAGATCTCATTTGTTTTTTTCGGCATAAATCAAGCAATCCTACACATTAGGCGTAGACCTCACCCAATTCATCAGCCACTTCACTGCCATGTAGAGTTTCCGCAGGACATGCCAAACACCAAGAACCATCACCAAGCCGAACCACAACACAATGATAATGTAAGCTTTATATAGCTGGGGAACCGGAATAGATGCCACCACTCGAACATATATCATGTAAGTGACAGTAATTCCGAAGATTGCCTTCCACACGAAAATCATAAAAACTCAAATGCATACCTTACGATTTAAGCGGTAGCCACACCTTAGCATCGTAATGATGCTAAGAGAGGTTTTGAAACCGGTTGCACCCGCGGTTACGAAGATCTCATAAGCCTCTGGGTTTTCATCGTACAAAATAGATTCCCCAAGTTGGTGGTACCCATCATTCTCTTGCCAGTGACCGCCAGGCGAGGAGTATCCCGCATTGACGGCCAAGCCGACGACAAGCATTGCCAACCCAATGATCAATCCTTGTTGTTGCTCTATCCAATTATTCTCTTCCCCATCGCTTTGCTCCTTCACCCAAAGCGAAGGAATGGAAATGGCAATAGAACTGGTCTGCTGCTCCTCGAGGTGCAACACTGAGGTTAACTGCTCCACCGGGAGTGACATAGTCATTTGCTCCAACGGCCGTGAGACAGAAGCATCAGAGGTCAACTGCTCCATTACCATTCTTGAGCAGCCGCTGATGGAGGACGGTAAGGGAGAACCC
This sequence comes from Nephelium lappaceum, assembly GCA_021234005.1. NCBI lineage: Eukaryota > Viridiplantae > Streptophyta > Magnoliopsida > Sapindales > Sapindaceae > Nephelium > Nephelium lappaceum. Next base: position 6,022,886 of record CM038000.1, on the reverse strand, counting down.
ACAAATTGGATCAAGGAGAATCGCAGCACAATCACAATCATCATGGTCGTAATCCGGATGGCCGGCTTGGCCATCAATATTCCTTACAACATCCCAGGCAAAAACTATGCACATTGCTAAAACCGTGCAAAATCGAGCAAATAAAGTATTTCGTATAAATATGTATTTAAAACACTTTATTTACGAATAATAATGAATATTGTTATTTATAGCAACATCCATTTGCACGGATATGACAACGTGCATGATTTTGCATATTGTCAGATGGTTTTACATGGCTTTACACCTTGTCGTGAACCTTTTCCATAACATACATTATTTGCATGTTGGCACAAGTGACTTACAACGATATAGATCTCATTTGTTTTTTTGGCAGAAATCAAGCAATCCTACACATTAGGCGTAGAGCTGACCCAATTCATCAACCACTTCACTGCCTTGTAGAGTTGCCCTAGGACAAGCCAAACACCGAAAACCATCACCAAGCCAAATCACAACACAATGATAATGTAACCTTTATATAGCTGGGAAACCGGAATAGATGCCACCACTGGAACATATATCACGTAAGTGATAGCAATTCCGAAGATGGCCATCCACACGAAAATAAAAAAAAACTCAGTCCCATACCTTTCGATTTAAGGGGCAGCCACACATTAGCATCGTAATGATGCTAAGAAAGGCTATGAAATCAGTTGCACTCGCGGTTAAGAAGATCTCATAAGCCTTTGGGTTTTCATCGTACAAAATAGATTCCCTAAGTTAGTGGTGCCCATCATTCTCTTGCCAGTGACCACTAGGAGAGGAGTATCTTGCGTTGACGGCCAAGCCGCCGGTGGAGCACAGCGAAAGAGAAACCATAAATTGGATCAAGGAGAATCGCAACACAATCATCATGTTCGAATTCCTGATGAATGGCTTGGCCATCAATACCGCTTACATCACCCCAGACGAAAACCATAGACATTGCTAAAACCGTACAAAATCGTGCAAATAAAGTATTTCATATAAATATGTATTTAAAACACTTTATTTACGAATAATAATGCATATTGTTATTTATAGCAACATCCATTTGCACGGTTATGACAACGTGCATGGTTTTGCTTATTGTTATATGGTTTTATATGGCGTTACACGTTGTCGTAAACCTTTTCCACGGGGTGTGACACAGAGGTCAACTGCTCCACCGAGAGTGACACAGTCAGCTGCTCCAACGACCGTGAGACAGAAACATCAGAGGTCAACTACTCCATTACCATTCTTGAGCAGCCGCCGGTGGAGCACGGCGAGGGGGAAACCATAAATTGGATCAAGGAGAATCGCAACACAATCATCATGTTCGAATTCCTGATGGCCGGCTTGGCCATCAATGCTGCTTCCAACACCCAAGGCGGAAACCGTGCACATTGCTAAAACCGTGCAAAATCATGCAAATAAAGTATTTCACATAAATATGTATTTAAAACACTTTATTTACGAATAATAATGCATATTGTTATTTATAGCAACATCCATTTGCGCGAATATGACAACATGCATGATTTTTCATATTGTCATATGGTTTTACATGGCTTTACACGTTGTCGTAAACCTTTTTCATAACATACATTATTTGCATGTTTCGATAAGTGACTTACAACGATATAGATCTCATTGGCTTTTTTCGCAAAAATCAACCAATCCTACACATTAGGCGTAGAGCTCACCCAATTCATTAGCCACTTCACTGCCTTGTAGAGTTGCCGTAGGACATTCCAAACACCAAGAACCAACACCAAGTCGAACCACAAGGCAATGATAATGTAAGCTTTATATAGCTGGGGAATCGGAATAGTTGCCACCACTTGAACATATATCATGTAAGTGACAGCAATTCCGAAGATGGCCATCCACACGAAAATCATAAAAACGCATACCTTTTGATTTAAGGGACAGCCACACATTAGCATGGTAATAATGCTAAGAGAGGCTATGAAACCGGTTGCACCCGCGGTTACGAAGATCTCATAAGTCTCTAGGCTTTCATCGTACAAAATGGATTCCCCAAGTTGGTGGTGCCCATCATTCTCTTGCCAGTGACCGCCAGGAGAGGAGAATCCCGCATTGACGGCCAAGCCGACGACAAGCATTGCCACCCCAATGATCAATCCTCGCTATTGCTCTATCCAATTCTTCTCATCCCCATCGCTTTGCTCCTCCTCCGCAAGTGAAGGAATGGAAATGGGAATGGAATTGGTCTGCGGCTCCAAGAGGTGTGAGACAGAGGTCAACTTCTCCACCGGAAGTGACACAGTCAGCTGCTCCAACGGCTGTGAGACAAAAGCATCGGAGGTCGGCTATTCCATTAGCATTCTTGAGTAGCCGCCGGTGGAGGATGGCGAGGGAGAAACCACAAATTGGATCAAGGGGAAGCGCAACACAATCATCATGGTCGCAATCCTGATGGTCGGCTTGGTCATCAATACTGCTTACAACACCTTAGACGGAAACCATGCACATTGCTAAAACCATGCAAAATCGTGCAAATAAAGTATTGCATATAAATATGTTTTTAAAACACTTTATTTACGAATAATAATGCATATTGTTATTTATAGCAACATCCATTTGCACGGTTATGACAACGTTCATGATTTTGCATATTGTCATATGGTTTTACATGGCTTTACACGTTGTCGTAAACCTTTTCCATAACATACATTATTTGCATGTTGCCATAAGTGACTTACAACGATATAGATCTCATTTGTTTTTTTGGCAGAAATCAAGCAACCCTACACATTAGGCGTAGAGCTCACTCAATTCATCAGCCACATCACTGCCTTGGAGAGTTGCTGTAGGACATGCCAAACACCAAGAACCATCATCAAGACGAACCATAACATAATGATAATGTAAGCTTTATATAGCGGGGAAACCGGAATAGATGCCACCACTCGAACATATATCACGTAAGTGACAGCAATTCTGAAGATGGGCATCCACACGAAAATCATAAAAACTCATACGCATACCTTTCGACTTAAAGAGCAGCCACACCTTAGCATTGTACTGATGCTAAGAGAGGCTAGGAAAGCGGTTGCACCCGCGATTACGAAGATCTCATAAGCCTTTGGGTTTTCATCGTACAAAACGGATTCCCCAAGTTGGTGGTGCCCATCATTCTCTTCCTAGTGACCGCCAGGAGAGGAGTATCCCGCATTGACGACCAAGCCGATAACAAGCATTGCCACCCTAATGATCAATCCTCGCTGTTGCTCTATCCAATTATTCTCTTCCCCATCGCTTTGCTCCTCCACCGAAAGCGAAGGAATGGAAATGGCAATGGAACTGGTCTGCTGCTCCACGGGGTGTGACACAGAGGTCAACTGCTCCACCGGGATTGACACAGTCAGCTGCTCCAAAGGCTGTGATACAGAAGCATTAGAGGTCGGCTGCTCCATTACCATTCTTGAGCAGCCGCTGGTGGAGGACGGTAAGGGAGAACCCACAAATTGGATCAAGGAGAATCGCAGCACAATCATCATGGTCGCAATCCGGATGGCCGACTTGGCCATCAATACTGCTTACAACACCCCAGGCAAAAACTATGCACATTGCTAAAACCGTGCAAAATCGTGCAAATAAAGTATTTCGTATAAATATGTATTGAAAACACTTTATTTACGAATAATAATGCGTATTGTTATTTATAGCAACATCCATTTGCACGGTTATGACAACGTGCATGATTTTGCATATGTTCATATGGTTTTACATGGCTTTACACGTTGACGTAAACCTTTTCCATAACATACATTATTTGCATGTTGCCATAAGTGACTTACAACGATATAGATCTCTTTTTTTTTTTTGGTAGAAATCAAGAAATCCTACACATTAGGCGTAGAGCTCACCCAATTCATCAGCCACTTCACTGCGTTGTAGAGTTGCTGCAGGACATGCCAAACACCAAGAACCATCACCAAGCTGAACCACAACACAATGATAATGTAACTTTTATATAGCTGGGAAACTGGAATATATGCCACCACTCGAACATATATCAGGTAAGTGACAGTAATTCCGAAGATGGCCATCCACACGAAAATGATAAAAACTCAGACGTATGCCTCTCGATTTAAAGGGCAACCACACATTAGCATCGTAATGATGCTAAGAGAAGCTATGAAACCGGTTGCACCCGCGGTTACGAAGATCTCATAAGCCTCTAGGTTTTCATCATACAAAATGCGTTCCCCAAGTTGGTGGTGCCCATCATTATCTTGCGAGTGAGTATCTCACATTGACGGCCAAGCCGACGACAAGCATTGCCACCCTAATGATCAATCCTCGCTGTTGCTCTATCCAATTATTCTCTTCCCCATCGCTTTGCTCTTTCACCGAAAGTGAAGGAATGGAAATGGGAGTGGAACTGGTCTGTTGCTCCACGGGGTGTGACACAGAGGTCAACTGCTCCACCGGAAGTGACACAGCCAGTTGCTCTAACGGTCGTGAGACAGAAGCATCAGAGGTCGGCTGTATCATTATCATTCTTGAGCAGCCGCTGGTGGAGGACGGCGATGGAGAAGCCACAAATTGGATCAAGGAGAATCGCAACACAATCATCATGGTCACAATCCTTATGGCCGGCTTGGTCATCAATGCTGCTTACAACACCCTAGACGAAAACCGTACACATTGTTAAAACCGTGCAAAATCGTGCAAATAAAGTATTTCATATAAATATGTATTTAAGACATTTTATTTACGAATAATAATGCATATTGTTATTTATAGCAACATCCATTTGCACGGTTATGACAATGTGCATGATTTTGCATATTGTCATATGGTTTTACATGGCTTTACACATTGTCGTAAACCTTTTCCATAACATACATTATTTGCATGTTGCCATAAGTGACTTACAACGATATAGATCTCATTTGTTTTTTTGGCAGAAATCAAGCAATCCTACACATTAGGCGTAGAGCTCACCCAATTCATCAGCCACTTCACTGTGTTGTAGAGTTGCCGCAGGACATGCCAAACACCAAGAACCATCACCAAGCCGAACCACAACACAATGATAATGTAACTTTTATATAGCTGGGAAACCGGAATAGATGCCACCACTCGAACATATATCATGTAACTGACAGCAATTCCGAAGATGGCCATCCACACAAAAATCATAAAAACACAGACACATACCTTTCGATTTAAGGGGCAGCCACACATTAGCATCGTAATGATGCAAAGAGAGGCTATGAAATCGGTTGCACCCGCGGTTATGAAGATCTCATAAGTCTTTAGGTTTTCATCGTACAAAATAGATTCCCCAAGTTGGTGGTGCCCATCATTCTCTTACCAGTAATCGCCAAGAGAGGAGTATCCTGCATTGACTGCCAAGCCGACGACAAGCATTGCCACCCCAATGATCAATCCTCGCTGTTGCTCTATCCAATTCTTCTCTTCCCCATCGCTTTGCTCCTCTACCGAAAGTGAAGGAATGGAAATGGTCTGCTGCTCCACAAGGTGTGACACAGAGGTCAACTGCTCCACCGGGAGTGACACAGTCAGCTGCTCCAACAGTCGTGAGATAGAAGCATCAGAGGTCGGCTACTCCATTACCATTCTTAAGCAGCCGCCGGTGGAGGACGGCGAAAGAGAAGCCACAAATTGGATCAAGGAGAATCGCAACACAACCATCATGTTCGCAATCCTGATGGCCGGCTTGGCCATCAATGTTGCTTACAACACCCTAGGCGAAAACCATGCACATTGCTAAAACCGTGCAAATAAAGTATTTTATATAAATATTTAGATTAACTTGAACATTAATCTTAACAAGTTGACATAACGTTAATTGTTAAGAGAACAACTTTGACGTTTATTGACATCATACATCTATTTTTGTTAATTTTTAACAACTTTAGACGTTGCATTAATGTCCAACTTGATGGCTGAACAACTTCGACGTTGGTATCAACAAATTAACATTACCTAACTTGTTAAAAAGACATTGGAGTTGTTAAGGGAACAACTTGGATGTTTGCTAAAATCATACATCCATTTTTGTTAAATTTTAACAACTTCAGACGTTGAACTAACGTCCAACTTGACCACTGAATAATTTCGACGTTGGTCTTAATAAGTTGATGTTACCTAATTTGTTAAGAAGGACGT